>JASAOM010000994.1:0-69619 GCA_030849085.1 Borovskyia barvae
AAGACGCGACGGAGGGGAAAGGAAGAAGCGGGCGAGGCGACTCTCATCGGTGAAAGTGAAGGAAAGGGAAGAAGCAACGCAGACGACTACCGCTCACACACGAACGCTAACGCAACAACCCCTTCGCTCCCATCGGCATAGAATCCTTCCCGGTGAAGCACGACAGCTCTGAGCGATAGAAGAACGAATAACATGAGAAGAAGAACGAAAAAAAGTGTCGTTTTCCATCTATCCTCACGTGTACTGGCGTGGTCAGAGAGCGGAGGGGGGCCTCAGGATCACCGTGCGAATGATGAAACACAAAACGAAAGTGCGATGGTGATAAGCGACTCGTGTCATTTCTGATTCAAAGTTCGTCGTGGAAAATGCGCCATGAGGAGGACACGGGGAGGAGGAGGAAGAGAAAAGGAAAGTGGAGGGGGGGCACGGTGATGTCGTTAAACCTCAAGAGCGTACGCTTGGCCGTCCGTCACCTGCAACACACCCGACTCATGATGATACACGCCCAGCACTACTCTTCTGGAAGAAGACGACGAATGTGAGGGTGACGGTGGTGATGACAGTATGCGAAGATCAAGAAAGTTCTCTTCACCTGTCCCTGAGCTTGCCATGTCGGGTGACTCCGACAACGACGGAGCTGGGAGCTTTGTCTCCACGTTCGGTATACTCGTGCATCGTGCCGGAGAAGACTCCACGATGGCTGGGTCGTTCTCCTGCAGCTCCGTTACGCTGATCACCGACGCGGCTGCAACGTTGATACGGTTCCGCCCATACCGCCAAGCTGAAGCATTAACCAGGGTTCGACCGGCGCAGGCCGCATCGACAGCAGCAAGTACGGCCCCCACCTCCTCCAACGGACTCAAAACGTCATCCTCGGTAGAGGCGCGTCGCCGTGGCGTGGCATCGGCAGACATGAAGTTATGAGAAAGGACCCCAGCGAAGAGGGCAGCGGTGGACCGTTCGACTGTCGTCGGCAGACCCGTGAGTGTCTTCAAGCCATCTCGGCCAGCCACGCTGAAAAGCGGGGCTGTGTCACTGCCTGGCGCAGAAGTGAGGCGGAGCCACTCGATGGGCGGCAGATGTGCCGCGGTGGCGCCCGCAGAAGCAACCTGCGCCGCGTACGTTTTGGCGCACTTCTTTAAGGACTCGCAGCCCGGCGAATCTCCCATACTTGCTGGACCGAGCAGATACGGATGTGACGGAAAAGGAGGCCGCACGCTTAGCTGCGCTGTTGACCACGGTGAGGGCGATGATACCGCCCCCGATGCTGCACCATCGCACCCAACTGCTGTAGAGGGTGGTAGCGTGTGCGCTGAACTCGCATTTGCAGCTTTGACCGTCTCTGCCACGTACTCCGCCAAGATCTCCATTGGAGGGTTGACCATACTGCTGAGGAAGGAGGCATACAGCTCTGCCGCACTCGAAGCCGCGCTCAACGGTGCGCTGCTGCCCCTGAAGTTCTCGCAGGTTGCCTGGGCCACCGCCATCGTCGCCGCTAGCTTCTCTACACCCTCGCACCACTGCGTCACGAGAGTGAAGTCCAGCGTCGTCTCGCCCTGACTGCAAAGTCCAGTGCGGCAGGCGTCAGACTCGTTGTGGTGCATACAAGAAGGTAACCACTTCCGCGGGTTGTCTGGCTTTGTGGCAGGTGACAGGCATGAAAGCGCCGTCGTTTCTTGCTGGATCACCACATCTTTGACCACCCCAGGGGGCAGTGCAGAGCCCATTGCATGAATGGTCAACGATGGAGGTGAATCCATTGTTGTGCCTGTACTTCGCAGAGCGGCAGCATCCACTTGGTTACTGAAAGGACCTCGTCCAGGCTCGGCCTGTAGCGAGGTAGATGCTACCTTGGCCCCCTGACGGTTGCACCCGTGATGGGAAGAGCGCCACACAATGCAGAAGCTGCACCGGTTGAGCATCTCTGCTCGATGAACTAGCATGTCCAACGTCGGTGGTGCTGATGCAATAGCAAATGGAGCTAATGATGACGGGCCGGTGGGCGTCTCAGTATCACCCGAAGCTCCACCAGCACCGGGCTCATTCACAAAGGACGCGAGTAACGATGAGGTTGAGCCTGTGCAGAGGGCCGACACCGGTGAGGCATGTCGCTGCCGCGGCTGCTGTTGCTGCTGTGCTTTTAAGAGCCGCTGGTGATTCTCCCGCAGCTCTTCCTGTGCTTTTCGGAATGTAGAAGGCGTGATCATCGCTTCTTCTGTTGTCCTCCCGGACCATGATGTAGGCCACGTCAGTCCTTGTTGCTGTTGCTGGAGTGGTATAGGTGATGATGTTGGTAAAGCGCATGGGGGTTCCAGTGCGCCATGCAGAGAACGGAGAGCGGACGGCTCACCGTGTGAACTGGGAGGAGAGTCTGAGTTGCCTGGTGGCTTCTCCGGAAGCTTCAAGGTAGTGGGAGAGAGTGGCGAAGCGCATGGTGTAGCATCGCTGGCATCTGTGTGCGTCTCGCCATCGCACTTTCCCCCACCCTCTTCCGCCTCTCGCGAGCCACCCGATAGAGCCCCGGGTACCACAATATTTCCTATGGCCAGATGTGTGAAGAGCAGCGGACCTACCAGGTGCGCTGCCCACACCGCCACAGAGCGCACCAGCAGGGCGATGAAAGAGCGAAAGATGGTGTCCTGCATCTCCGCAGAGACGGTCGGTAGAACATTTGTGAGACCGCGCTCAGCCTCCCGCAGCGATGAATCACCATCTTTGGTGATAGGGGAGCTGCGCCGGGCGAAGCCGCTGCACCGCAGCGGTTCCTTGGACACAGCTGCCATAAACGCATCAAAATGTAGGAGGGAATGGTTCAACATACGCGCTGGCGCTGCGGGATGGTATACCTTAGCTTCCGTGGCGTCCAAGCCCATTACCGTCGAAGTGGCATCTTTGGGTCGGCTACGCCGGTCCCGCCGTCGGTGAGCCCGATCTAGCGCATGAGGCAATGAAAGCACACCTACCATCCAACGGGTGCACAACCCATCCAGTAGCGTTGCCTCCACCAAGGCAGCTACGGCGTCCCACACAACAGCATTCGGTAGACTCACGAAGGCACCGAGTCGGTTAGACTGAGGTGCTAGAGACGGCGAATGTGACGGGGCTAGAAGCGAACGATGAAAACCGTCTGCGCCTCCGGTGGCAGGGAGAGGCGCCCGTGCGCGTCCCTCTGAGCGTGCATCTTTCGGAGACAGGGTGTCCATCGCAGCCAGGGATGGGGTCACATACGAGTCCTTCCTTAAGCGACGATACGCTGTTGGCGATAACGGCGAGGAAGGCAGCTTACGTGAAGCGTCGAAGTCCGATGTAACAGAGGGCGGCAACGGAGAATCTCTTTCAGGTGCACTACCCATCGTGCTGCACGAACGAACCGCCTTATCGGCACCGAAATCAGTTGCGTCTCTCCCGTCCTGCTGGATGGCCTCCATCGCTGATAATAACGGTTGCTGTTGTGGTGTCTGTTGGATCTGTGACACGTATTGAAGTGCGTCATCGCCACCGTCGGCGAAAACCTCCGTTGTCTCCAGGGCCCATGGTGAGCGCGCCGATGATACGGTCGAAGGGCTGCCCCCGTCCGCGAGAGAAGCAGCCGGCAACGGTGGAGCCGCACACGGCGTCTCGCACGGCGCCACCAAGTCCTCACCCGGGATAGCTGCCGTTGCCACGGGGGTTGGTTGAGAAAAAGAGGAGGCAGTGCACGGAACCGTTTCTGTCCGCCATGACGTCACCTCTTCCTGTTGTGGGAGAGAGAACGTCATCGCGCAGTTGAATGCGTCAGCGACGCTGGTCAATAACGGGTGGAAGACATGCAGTAAAGCTTCGAGAAGGGCGGCCTCCCCTTCGTCCTGCGGCGCAGCCACGCCCCCGGCTGCTTCTCCCGATCGCATCGTGCATCCATGAGAGGAATAATTAGGGGGCAGCAAAAAGTTGAGCTGAGAGGGAGAAAGAGCGAAAATATAAAGAGCAGCTCGATACACCACGTGATGCTCCCAAAATTTGGGCCTGTGCAATACAGAAAAATGGTTTACGATGACGGCAGATGCGAGTGAGGTAAGAGCGGTGTTGCCCTACTAACCGTATGCATGTGCACAGATGAGAGGGGTATCGCCGTCGGTCAGGAGAAATAAATAAGGAAACCATTCAAAAGCAGTAGCAGGCGAAAAGAAGAGTAGGGATGTGGTAGGCGGGAAAGGGGGGGGGGGGCAAAAGATTCGAACTGCTCATCTCCGGCATCTCACGCAGCAAACATGAACAAGTACACTTGCTTCCCCCATCCGGTGAGGGACTGGAAAGGGTTGATAGTGGGAAAGAGGGGGAGTGAGGGACTTCACAACGCCGCGACTCTGTCCTTTCGCCCACCGCCACAACCAGCCGCTACGCAATGCTTTAAAGCTCTCACAAGCACGCGCAGATACCAGCACCGTTCGCTGCGTATGTATTTTGTGGTGCGGGAAGAGATGAGAGGCCCCTTACTCCTTCCCAATCCTTGTCACAGGTTCTCTCCCTCCCGCGAACGCCAGCACCCCACCCTCAGGAAAACCCCTCAAACCCCAATTTTCCGCCTTGGAGATGTGAAAACAAAGTACTCATCTGTAGGAGCGGAAATGGCGAAGGAAAAGAACATGGGCGAGACAACAGAACAGATCGTCCCGCTTCTTCTCACACAGAAGTGGGTACGGAGCGCAGAGGCACAGGATTACCAAAAGGAGAGCTCTCTGTATGGTCAGTGAACCCTCGCGCATCTCTCTTTTTTTTTTTGAGTGGGAGGGTCGGGTACGCAATCCGTGGAGCAGGATGAGTTCATAGCAGAAGAAAGCAGAAACATACAAGGGCGGGAAGTGAGGCTTAAAACAGCGGGGATGAACGCAAAAATATATATCAAAGAATAAAGAGGCACCGGCGAGCGATCCTCTTCTTCATTTTTTCTGAAAAAGGGAAAAGGAAAGAGCTGCCGTATGAGAGTCCTCCTCTTCCTTCCGCGCCTTTGCGCCTGTTGCCCCTCCCCCTTTCTTCTTTTTCGCTGAGGTATCACACATACTGACGCCGCAGAATTTGCTGGCAAACCCAGGACGCCAGCGCCGACGGTGGCGGTGTACCACCCGAGCAAGGTTGCTGCTGCCACCATTGATGTACTGGAGAGCGCACCAAGACGTCGGCAAAGGGAGGCGCGTACAGGATCTCCAGCTCGTACTTGGCGCGTCGCAGTCGCATATCTCGGGCTTCAGTGAGCCAGGCAGCCACAGAGTTTGCATCGGCTGGGAAGGGACTAGGGGCCGCGAAAGAAAAACCTAGGCAGCGCCCCTGCAAAGATACGTTTGTGCGTGTTACCCCCAGTCCCGAGGCTGCCATGAAATGCGCAGCCTCGCGCGTGCCTTCATCTCCCTGGCATTTCTCAGCCGCGGCGACCGCTGGCCCCGGCATCTGAGTTCGTTGGAGTTGGTTCTCGAGCTGCTCAATAAGGTGTGTTAGCACGACCGCGTCGCGGTGCGTGAAGAATTGAACAGGAGAAGGAAGATGAAAGAGCGGCGACGTCGCCGAGCTGGCCGATGGGGTTGATGGCGCAGCAGGAGCATCAGCGCCGTCACCACCACGCGAGGTGTGCCGAGGGTTCTGCGGCGTCGAACGGATGCATGACGTTGCGCCTCGCGCGTGAGACGCTGGCAACACCCGACTCAACTCCCAGTCTCCACGGCTACAACCCGCAACGGGGCCTAGCTCCCCTGAGAGAGCCGTGACACGGCGAGAGTACTCCTCCAGACGTTCCACGTGGGTTGAGCGCAGGCCAAGCCACCGCAGCCCTGGCAAGGCACAGTAGCCCTTCTCCAACGGTACCGAATGCGGCTCGGACGCACCGATGTCGGCGGCACCCCACCGATATGAGGCGAGAATGGCAAGTCCATGAGGATTGTAATCGACCAAGCCCACGACAGCGGCGCGAGGAAGCGCTGCGTGCATATTCGCGAGCAGAAGACGGGCGGCGTGGGTCGGGAACCCCTGTGCAGTGAGAAGCACGCACGGTAGCAGCTGAGGTAAACCCTCACGAAGAAGCTGCGCGAAGACGGCGTGCTTTTCCACCACAAGAATAGCACACACGTGCGACGGCACCTGGAAGCCGACAACGTCACCGGCAGAGGTCAGTGATGGCGGAGATAAGGAGAGACGCGTCCGCTTTCGGAGGCAAAGCTCCTGACGCGGGGTCGATGGTTGTGCGCCTGCGAGGCACTCGGGAGAGGTCGGCTCTGACTCCGTAGAGCCCAGCACCGCTACGTTCAAATCAGCGTCCATGAGCGGCAAAGGCATACCCTCCTCCATTCCGTTGGTGCCCCGCAAGCTTACGCCGTTATAGTAGATCCACCCCGCGACGTAGCCGCGAGTGCCCGCTGTCACCCCCATCAATTGACGAGGCAGCCTCAGTGTGTTTGAGAGCTGCCGCACGGCACGGTTGACAACGTCCTGCGTTGGAACGTGTCGAACGAGGTGATAGTAGACGTCTCTCTGCGTGGACACCACGCCGGCCAGCACGTTACGGTACAGCAGTGCCAATACAAGAAGCTGGTTTCGACTTGTGTGGAGCACACGCAAGTTTGAAGTATAGCCCAGGGAACTACCTCGCTGACTCACCGCAACCGTGGTAGGCGCGGTGGCTGCAGTGGGCCTGGCGGCGATTGATTTCCTCTCATGCGACATCGGCGTCACGGAAGCTGCGCTGGCGTTTGAATGCGCCTCGCAGCACTCGCAGTCGTCGCCCTCCATCGGGGTTGCCATTACACCGATGGTGCCCGCGGACGCCTTTCGCGGCAAGGAAATGCCTGTCTGCGGCGCTTCAGCTCGTCCGCCCTTTCTCAGCACGCGGCCAGTAAAACCAGCAATAGCACGTAGTGCATCCTCCCCATCCGTTGAAGGAGTCGGTGGGATTTCCTTATCCGATCGCCTCCGCTCAGGGGGCGGCAGGAGGAGGCGATGCAAAGTCTCCAGCACGAACACTTCCATTCGACGAACCACCTCATCCTTCAGTGCCTCAGCGTCTTGACCCGCAATCACAGCAGGGGACACGTCACAGAAGTAGCGAGACATTATGAGCGTTCAGTAATATATATATATATATATATATATTGGGGGAGGGAGGCTGTATACACGTGCATGTGTCGATGTGTAGATCGAGATCTGTGTGTCTTGTGTCTGTGTGTGTGTGTGCATGTGTTTTAGCACATGGGGAGGGAAGAGAGGGGCGAAGAGAAGGGGGAAAGGCTCGACACACCACCATCGCACAAAGTGCACACAAAAAAAGATGAAATTGCGTAAAGGAGAGGAGAGGGGGAGAGAAAAGAAGGCGAAAAGAAGGGCGAGCAAGTGAAGAACTGCATGACGGCGCAAGGATAGTACAAGAGGGTATCCGATCTAGGAAGTCAACGAAAGAGCGACTGTCGCGTATCCATACCCACGAACTCAACGTGCTGCGTGTATTGGTATGTGCCTGCGGGAGAGATGGACATGCCTTGCAAATCTCCAGATGTCAAAGTATCCGCCGGTGCAACGGTATCCACTCCCTAATGTGGCTGTCACTCAAATCATCTGCCAGCATGCCCTCCTCTATACGTAAGTTCGTGTATGCATGGACTGCCCTTGGCCACACGAGCAGCATCCAAGGGAAAGACTGTCCACTTGGAGCCGCCAAAGATCTATTTCATGACCGTTGGGGACGAAGGGAAGAGGCGGAGAGGCGGGGGGGAGGCGTTATCAGCGGTATCCCTTTGTGGTCCATCTCAACGTCAACTTGTATCACAACCGCCGCCGTTGGTAACGTCCTGCATCGCACACGGTAGGACCCATCGTTTTCGCCTTCTACGCCTCCTCCACTACGGCCACCTCCTCCTACCCTTCCTCACTCTTTCTTTTTCTTTTTTTGAAGCGGAGATGCGACTCGATACACAGAAGGAAAGGAAGAGGCGGTAGGGGAAAGTGGGAGCCAAAGGCGCCACATCGAAACTTTTTTAAGAGGCAGCGTGAGGGCGCTTGCGGATTTCTCGCTGCCGTTGCGCCCACAGCTTCGACACGGACTGTGAAAAGTCAACGTGGATACGGCAGTCATCAAGGAGGGCTCGGTCCATTTTCTGAAAGGCTCGAAAGCACGCCTCCACCGTCTCGAACTCAACGAAACCGTAGCACAAGGATTGCTTCTTCCTGGCATCATAGATCACCTCCGCCGAGGTGACGCGGCCAAACTGGGCGAAGCAGAGGGCAAGCCCCTCTCCCGTCGTGACAGGATTCAGCTTGCAGACAAATAGGACGTTGTCGGGGGGTTTAATATCTCCGCGGACATCTGCGACTCCGTTAAGCACGTTCAGCATCAAAGAAAGCGTCTCGTTCGCTTTTTCCTGATGTTGTTGCATGAAACTCTGCCGCCGCTCTTCCAGCCGTTTGGCGGATGCGGCACCTTGAGTTGCCGCACGGCCACTACGACCAAGTGACTCCCCTCCATTAGTTGTATGTTCCTCCTCCTCTCCAGAACTCAGATATTCCCCTGCATAGTGAGGATTGTATGTGAGATCGAGTTCTCCGTCGACTTCACCAGAGTGGCCGTGAGAGTGGGGCGGATAGGGCGACCGCAGGACAATAAGTGGCAGCCCGGATAACATTGTGGATGACGATGGCGTGCGGGGAGGGGTGGACATGCCTTTTAGAAAAAGGGAGGCATCCTCAAAAGTGCTTGGCCGCGCCGTCACCGTGTAGCCGCGCAGCTTAAGGCTGGCTTGTACCAGCTCCACCAACTGGTGATGCGCTGAACGAACAGCTGCTGCAGAAGCCCACCACTGAAAGCAACCGGCACTGTGGAGCATCATCGCCACACGCCGTTGCTGCAGCTCCGCCGTAGAGACTCCGCCTGCCGGGGCTGACGTTGCCGACCACCACGCCGACGGTGCCAATGGTACAAACTTCTCGGTGCCGGCGGTGCGAAGAACAAGGGCTCGCTTTACACGTATCATCCTTGCCGGACGAGGCCACGAAGCAGCCGGGCGACCAGCCACAGTGTCACTCGAAAGGGTCGGTGTTGCTGCTTCCCGGTCGTGAAGCGGTGCACTGCGCAGACAACCCAGTAACGTCTCGCCCTCGCTCACCTGTCCAATCGTCACGTACTGACGATCGAGGAAGTCCATGTTTCGATTCGAAAGAGTAAGGCCGAAGCGTAGGGTGGGGGACGTTATGTCCACCAACAAGCACCCTGCGCGTGTCACAGAGCACGGTGAGCCGGTGGCCGTGGTGGCATGGGGGGTCCCATGCGAAAAGGAGAACGCCGAGCTCGTGGAGCCACCAGCAGGAACATACACTGGTTGATACATACCATCACGGTCGCCACTGCCACTGTTGCTAGTCTTCTTCTCTGACACCGCAATACAGCGGCGACGCTTACACTGCTGTACTTCCTGACAGATTACTCTCCGCACTGCTGCCTCCTGCTGCTCTACAGGGTCCATCGGAGGGCTTGCCGATGCCGCAGTATCACCTTCGGCCACCCGACGTGGCAGTAGCGACCAGAAGTTGAGTGTATCCACCGCGGACGACGGCGACACTGCCTTCGTGTGCGACTGGAGGAGGCTGTGGAGAAGATTTTGATATACGCCGTCCGCCGAATGTGAAAAGAACACGGCCACCTCCGGTACCACCTCCGTTGCCACAGCCCCATTCCACAGCTGCGCTCGGCAAAGGTTGAGAAAGTTTGCCGTCAAGGCTGGGCAATCCGCACCGAAAAGGTCGACTGTGAGAGGTCCCAGAGATGTTTCGAGCCGCAGCCCGGCCGTCACCACCTGGACAGGTGCATCCTCAGACTCGCTGAGTTTGGGAGTGGCATGTTGCTTGCTCATGATGAACGACGGGTGCATACCCAGAGGCGGAAAAACGAAGGACAAGGGGGGGGAGGGGAGGGGGGGAAGGGAAAAATGAGTTCGCAAAAGTGTCGGCCTGCTATGTTGTGCCTCTCCTACTCCCTTACCTTTTTCGTGAGATGGATAAAACCGCAGAGGCGTGTGAGCCAGAAAAAAAAAGGAATTGAAGACCAAGAGAATTGAGCTGGGTATCTCGCCTGTCTCACTAACATACCGGCATACACCCACGTCCCATCTTCATATTCTCCAGATGCGGGCGAGACGCGCCCGTAGAGCGGAAAGAGAGAGGGGGGGCGCACGTATAACCAGTTCGTTTGATGGGCGAGCGACAAGAGAAACCGACGGGGAATACCTGAGTGCACCCCAAAAGACCGTTTCTCTTGCTATATATATATATATATATATATATGTGTGTGAGAGAGACTTTAGATGGCTCCCCCTTTCCACCCCATCGCCACCACAACGTGCATACACATAGGCTGGCGCCACTCCTCCCCCCCCCCGCAAAAACAAAACCCACAATCGCAGAAGGCGATAGAAAAAAAAAAGAGGAAAAGTGAGATGGAGACAGATCAAACACGCCACACGTTCCCTGCCCCCACCCTCACAACCCTCCCCGCGTCGTCTTCACTCCTCCCTTTGTTTTCGGATTCTCCACCCACACACACACACACACACCTTCTCCCGAAGATTCAGGCGCCATAAAAAAAAATAAACGAGAGGGTGGGAAGGAAAACCTCCAAAAGGAAGTAAAAACAGATTTGCGAATCCGTGGTGCCGTACGTGTGTGTGGGGGGGGGGGGGAGAGGAAGAAACGAATCCACCTCTCTAAAGAAGACGGCTCTTCCTCCGGACGATGTGCCTCCCATCCCCATCCACGCGCGCATGGGACCTCGAACCCCGCCCCCTTCCCCAAAACTACCTTCTCTTTTCTGAATCCGTTACACCGTTGCCACCCCGTGCTCTACATGCCCTCACAAAAAAAAAGGGGGGAGGCATCACAGAGGGAGTGCGGGAAGGAAGGCGAGAAGGAAAGAAAGAAGGCAAATACGCATCCCCCCCTCCTCCATACCCCCGAAAAGAGGAGGGGGGATGCGTATTCGTATTTCCTTTCCTCTTCTCTTTTTTGGGGGTGGTTTAGAAACGATCAGCTCAATCGTCGAGTACTTGCACATGTATCGTCATCCCACGAGTCAAGCTCCTGTTGTTTGGAAGCTTCGATGGTGAGAAAGAGAGAAACGAGGCTGCCTGCCTCAGTGGCTTCGTGACGAGGAAGGGGGAGGACACGAGAATCGCAACTCGGTACGCGCACCCTCCACGCTGCCGCTAGCATTCGATAAAAGCAGGAAAGAAATATGTACCGTCTGGTTCCAGAAGAGGTCGGCGCCTGCCGTTTTGTATGTGTGTGTGTGTGTGTGTGTTTGTATTTCTGCGTGTGAAGGTACGCATAGGGAGGGAGCGGTATTGCGCTCCGCTCGTGTGGCAGTAGTAGCAGTCTTGGTTGTACCTCAACTCTCCTTGTTGTAGTTGTGGTTTTGTGTGTTCTTTTGCAGTAGCGTTCGCACGATCAGTAATCTTCGATTAATTCCTTCTCCCTCCACGGTTTCTGGCACATGGGACACGTTCCCTGATTCCATTCCGCCAGACAGTGCACATGAAAGGCATGGGCACACTCTCCAAGGATGAAGGGGCACATTTTGCCTTTCGCCGTACAATCAAAACAGGCCCGACCAGGAGGCTCTCGACAGACGAGGCACTCGATCTTCAGCAGCTCCGGGTTACGTGGTAAACTTCTGGTAGTAACGTAAAGGTACTTCGTTGCGATGGGGATGATGTCGTCTCCGGCGTTGGTGGTGACAGCAGCACCATTGAGTTGTGGAGAAAGCATATTTGCCTGCGAGCGTTGAACTATAGGAAGGAGAGACGACCGTGTCGTCTGCCACACTCGCGTGAATGCGAGTGCCGCGGAAGTACAAGAGAAAGGAAAGGAGGGATAGAGGGAAAAAAAACCGAGTTGCGGTGAGCGCAAGCACCACCACCGAGCCCTATGAAAACCTGCGGAAGGCGGAACAGCAACACAGAACACGAAATATGTCGATGAAGTGATTGTCAGCCAAAGTGGGTGGGTGTGGTGGTGGTGGTGGGGGGGGGGGGGGGGGGGGGTATAGAGCGAAGAGCGAGGGAAATAAGAAGTGGAGGAAAGCGGGAAAGTTGCGGGAGAACGCCGTAAGGAAGAGAAAAAACTGTCCGCAGCGCTCCAGTCTCCATGAAAAAAAAACCGTAACAGGCTGTGACGAATGTCCGTCATAGAAGAGAGAGCAGCAAGTCTGGGGAAATCGGTATATCGATAGATATACATATATGCTGCATGTGGAGCATATCAATGTAAGGATGAGTCTCTGAAGGGACGCAACGAGACTTTCTCTGTTCCTCCTAAATTTTTCTCACCCTTCTGCGTGCGAGATGGAAATTCATTGGTACTGCTTCCCAATGTCCCGCACCGAAATTGTTGTGCGTCGTTCTGTGTGCGCGTGTGACGTGTTGTGGTAGCGGAGGGTCACCCGTGAGCAAAAGAGAGAGATGGAGGGGTCGGGGCGAGAAACCCTGCCCCCCCCCCTCCTCTTCACACAAGCACGCCAGCCTTCTCATTCTCCTCCCCATCCCCACCCCCACCACTATACTTTTTCCACCCTCTTCCCGATCTCTAGCAGCCCGTTCTACATCCCGCGTATCGTCTTCGTTTGTTGCCTCCGATCTCATATTCCCTTTTCATTTTTTAACGAGTGCATCAGCGTCCAAAAAGAAAAAAGAGAGATATGAACAAAACGGAGCAGAATGGGAAAAGAGGGAAGGGGAGGGGAGAGAAAGGCCGGCTGCGGAGCGCCGTGTGGGTGTGTGTGTCTTGCGTTTGATCGAGGGGAAAGAGAAGAGGGTGGACGCCGATCCACCGACAAGGGACAAAATTTCTTTTTCCACGAATGCTAGAAGAGGAGAAGGCAGAGGATCCATGCGGTAAGTATGAGGAAGTGCTGCTTGGAATGGGAGGAGACCATCTTTCTTCTTCGCTCCCCCCCCCTTTCCACCTCCCTCTTTCTCTTCTCCTCAGCTTCGCTTCTCCGCCTTGTCGGAAAGCGAAGCACTGGGAAGTCCACGTTAAATCGCTCAAGTTCTCTTCCCTTTACTCTCCCCTCCCTGTTCACCTCCCTACCTCGTCTCCTCTACTCATTGGAGGTAACTTTGTGGAGCTGCCACGGAAGGCCACACACTGGGCAGACGGTGCGCATCTGCAGCCAGCGAGACATGCAATGGTAGTGGAACACGTGACCACAGGTGCCCCACCCGACGCAGCACTTCTCCGCAAGATCGGCCAGGGTTGCCGGCGTCGATGAAGTGGCCGCTGTGTTCGGCGGAGAAAATGTTACGGTTGCGGTCGCTCGACCCCTCTCTTGAGTAGCGGCGTTGGCAGGGGATGTTGCCACCGGCGATGCGGATGACGGCGAGGCGGGGGAAGACCCCCCAGCTGCTTCCGCCGGTGGTGGCATCGTCTTAGCAAGACAGTTGATGCAGCGGTCCGCCAAGTTGCCTTTGCAAATGGCGCAGACCCGCATCTGCACATTCCATGACCAGACCGCAACGGTGTCCCACTCATGCGCCGTTATACGGCACCGTGGCCGCGAGTGCGAGAGGGCCGTCTCACCTCGGGTCGTTGCCGTACCCCCCACGTTGGAGTCCGCACGTGCCGGAGATAGCGGCGACGGCGCCCCCGATGAGCTCGGAGGTGCTTGCATGCTTGGCGACAGGGCGTATGCCGGCGCTGCCAGCCTTCCAGACTACCGGATTATATGTTATCGTTTACGTGCCCTCTCTCTCCTGCCGCACAGATCGAGGCAGGAGAGGGAAAAGAGAAAGATGGGAAGGCACGGCTTTTGGGAAGGCGTCAAAGCGGAAAAGGGGGCCGGAGGGGGAAAAAGGAGGACGGGCGAGGAACAAAGGCAAGCACTCAGCTGCTACGTGACTCTCTTTCCGTGCCCTATAGGGAATATTTTAAAGAAGGGGGATTGACCTTACAACCACAAGCGTCCTGAGAGGAGGGTCCACTACTTCTGTATCCTTATGTGGTGCATACGTATATACATCTATGTATACCTACATATGTATCTACATATTTCCATGGACGTGATTGAAGGGCATGCAACACGTTCTGTTGGTGAGAGCGGCGTCGATCAAAAAGCGAAGGAAGGAGGAAGCGAGGGGAGAGAGAAAAAGAGGATTCCGAGAGAGGGAAAAAAGAATAAGGAAAAGGCATATATACCCCAAGAGATGGTGAAATGGGGGAGAAGTCAGTTGGCAGACAGTGAGGAGGAGGGGGGGTGCAAAAGGGAGGGGAAGGGAAGTACAGAGTTGATAGAGACCAACGCGCCCCTCTCTCTCTTCGCTTGGGTGAACGCGGCTACCGCTCTCTTACCTGGTGTAGGCTGCCGACGACTGGCAATGAGCTGTGTAAGTCGCTTCTCAGCGGAAAGGGGGGCGAGCAGAGAGGGGGAAAAAGGGAGTGCCGCTGTGGATCGAAATTTAGAGAACGCTGAGAATGAGAGTGGTGGTGGCGGCGGTGAAGATGCTGTAAAATGCAAATAGAAAACCCAGCGAGATAGCTGGATAAAGACGGTAAAAACCAGGAAAAATGGGAGATCGGGGAGGAAAGTGTGGGGGAACAATGAGTTCGGGAGAGCAGCGCAGGTGGGAAAGGGAGAGGAGATCGGAGGGCTGAGAGAGGAAAGGGAAGAAGGTAAGGAGGCCGACCCTGTCAACTGCCCGCCTCTTTCCCTCTCTCTCTCTCTCCTCGTCGTCTGAGTTTGCCACACCAAGAGAGACGAATGGTCAACCAGACTTGCCTACGCCTACCCACGTAGAGATCGACATGTACGCCACCATTGCTTGACGGAATTTTTCGCTGTGATAGCCGGAAGGGGCGTGGAGCGAAAAAGGAAACAAAAAGGAGGAAAGGGGAGGGCATCACTTTCTCGTATTTCCTTCTTGCTCTTACTCAGTCGGCTTACGCAGCAAATACTCCGAGATATACATGCCTGTCGTGGAGGGGAACAGAGAGATGTACGTCCGTCGCGAGGAGAGCACAAGCGCAGAGCCGCAGACGTAAAAGAAGACGGAGAAAAAGGGACAGTAGACGATGAGTGGACCGGCGATAGTCGTCGGTGTCCACGACATCTCGAAGAAGAAAGAGGGGAGATGGGAGGGGGGGGGCGAAGCGCCCGAAACCCACGCATTTCCTCCGCTTCTTCCCCCTAGAAGAAAAAATACACGGGGCTGCAGCTTGGTAAAGGTGGTTCTCGGGTGGGCCATCAAACCCGCGCTTCGCAGCAGCAGCAGTACAAGAACGTAAAGAGGAGAAGAGACGAAAAGCAGGAAGGCCATTTCTAGGAATGGTGCACGTTGAACGCCATCCTTTCCTATTTCCTGTTTGTGTGTGTGTGTGTGTGTGTGACGCCCCATCGTTTCGCCTTTCCCCATCCCCTTCACATCATCCAAAAAATCAAGCCATCATGCAACCATCGTCTTGCAAGCCTTCCCAACGCTGCTCAGGATCTTGAAGCTTAGGGAAGTGAATAAGCTGGTAAAAGGAGGGCGCAAATAGAAATCAAAAAATGACAAGTGAGACCGCACGTACGCCCTGGTCTGGCGTTGCTCCATCGTATTGGCTTTTCTACGCTTTCCGCCGCAAAAGAGAGAAAGAAAGAGGGAGGGTGGGACAACCGATAAAAGAAAAGCACTGCAGCAGAAGCAGCAGCAGCAGTGGCGGCGGTGGCGGTGGCACCCACATGTACTTCCGATTAGCCTCTCCTGTTTCCCGACTTCATCACTGCCACGACAGCCAGCTTTTATCTTCTCTCCCCTGCCTTTACCCCGCTTCCTTCGTGTCCCTCTCACCCATCATGATTATTAGTGGTACATTCCCTCCCATGCTGCTGCCGGGCAGCTCTCACGAACGCTACATCGCATTACCCCTGATTGAACGAGCCATGCGAAGCTGCTCAGTGCGATCGTGTCTGGAGAAGCCCCGTCAGTTGATCGCGGGTGCGTGTCAGCTGCGCGTTTTGTAGCTTAGTCTGCTCCAGCGAAAGGAAATTTCCACGCTGCTGCTGACGGGCCTCGGCGAGCTGCCCCTCCAGCTGGTGAATACGTTGGTCAACCTCTCTGATGTATCGCTTATGCGACTCTAATCCCTCCCCCAGGCGCCCTATTTGTGCCTCAAGAACGCCGCACTCACGCTCCTTCTTGGTGAGGGCGGCTTCGCGATCCGCCAGCACAACTTGCAGTTTTTGCTGCTGCTGCTGCAGTTGCTCATTTCGACGCTGCGTCTCCTCTAATTCGCCATACGCATGCTCTTTCGTGGATTGCACCTCTTGCACAGCCCGTGTCATATTTTTTTCCAGCTCACTCGTGCGCTCCTGCATCTGCTGCATAAAATCTTTCTTTTCTACTTCTAGTGCAGTTAGGCGCTGCGTGGCATCCGCAAGCTGCTGCTGCACCACGGTGACCTTGCGGGTTTGAGTATCGCTGTTAAGCCGGTGCTGCTGAGCCTCCAGCTGGGCCTGCCGAACCTCTTCTCGAGCCTTGCGCAGCTGTCCCTCCTGCTTTGTTTTCGTCTCCTCCAGCTCCTCACATCTGGCACGAGCCTCCGAGAGACTCCGCTGAGCACTCTGCACCTGCCGTTGAGCTTCTTGCAGTTGCTGATCGCGCTCTCGCTGCAGTCGACTCGTGCGCTGCTCGAACTGTCGTTCCGCGTCATCTCGCTGTATCTGAAGGGCTGATACTTCACCGTATAGGCGCCTCACCTCCATCTCCTGCGCCTGCCGTGTTTGCGCATCTAGCAACTCCGCCGTACTCTGAAGGCGAAGCGAAGAGGTGGACGCCGAGGACCCGAAGCCACCAACTCGGCTGGCGCCCGAGGGGTTCGTTGGGTCCCACCGCGCCAGCTGTGCCCGCAGCTTCAGCATTTCTAGTTCCAGCGTGCGGTTCGTGTTTCTCAAGTCCTCCACCACCATTCGGTGGCGCTCCTCTACGATCCGGAGGTGGGTCGAGTGATTTTCACTAGCTTGGCGCAGCGCCAACAGCATTCGACCTCGCAACCGCTCTAGCTCTT
The DNA here is from genome assembly GCA_030849085.1 of Borovskyia barvae. NCBI lineage: Eukaryota > Euglenozoa > Kinetoplastea > Trypanosomatida > Trypanosomatidae > Borovskyia > Borovskyia barvae. The sequence continues at coordinate 17,041 of JASAOM010000994.1, forward strand.
GCGACTTATCTGCGTTTTCTTGCACTGCCACCTGAAGCTGCACCTTTTGCAAGGTGGAGCCTGTATGGAGTTCACCGGCCTGCTGCTGTTGCTGCCTCCACCTCCGCTCGGAAGCCTGTAAAGCCTCCTCCGCCTTAGCAGCCGCCTGCTTGGTCCCCTCCAGTTCTTTTTCTAGGATGGCCACTCGATTTGCTGTATGGAGCGCGTCTTGCTTCGCCGTGTTTTCTGCGTCTAGTGCCCGTGTCATCTCCAAACGGAGGCGCACCAGTTCCTCTTGCAGATCCCTGACTGCCGCAAGATAGCGTTGCCCTTCCGCTGATGCCTTTCCCTGCATGCTGCTAGCAAGCTCCTCCGCCATCCGCACGGCGTTAGAGACATCTAGCTGGTCCTTCTGAAACGCGCCAAGTTGCGTCTGCAGACGTACCACCTCCGCTCGGAGGCGCTCCACCTCATCCGCCTTCTCCAGGATCACCGCGTCATAACACTGAAGAAGCGGGATGGCAATGTCAGGATCTTGCATCCGCTGCCGCATTTCCTGAATATCGCTCGGCGGCAGCTGCAGCAGATCCTGGATCTGGTGTTGGAGACGGAGGTTCCATTCGTTACTGACGCGGAGCCGCTCACGCAGCTGCTGCACCTCCGCTGGAAGGTCGGGGGCGGCACCGGAGGAGATCGGAGTCACATCAGCAGCCGGAGATGCGGTGGGCGAAGACACCGATCCCATCGGCATCGCGTTGTCCTCTCCTGTCGGTCGCAGTGGCAGCTGGTCGGTGAGTATGCCGGACATCTGCTAAGAAAAGAAATGCCTCAGCAAAGACGGCACACAGAAATATTTAGTTTCCCCCCCCTTTCAACATATACGAGATGAGCTTCGATGGCGGCAATGGCTTCCCGGCGCACAACTTCGTCGAATATGAGTTTTTTGATGGGAAAAGGCGGGCTTTCCGACGCAATACACACAGTGCTAGCTACGCGTCTGTGTGCGCGCGAGGCGGGTGAAGCTGGGGGGGGCGAGGGAGAGGGAAGGTTGTGTGTATGTATGTTTTGTGTATGTGTGTATCTATAAGAGTATCAGCTTGTGCATCTATGCCCCACAGGGAGGCTGTAGGTGGGTTTGAAAGGGGAAAGAAGTGGGGAGGCGGACCCGGGGGGGGGAGTGAGGGAGAGTGCGTGGGTCGGTGTGTTTTCTCTGGAAGCCCTCGCCTGTAATGACGCGAGAAAGCAAAAACCCCACCAGACTCGCTGAAGCATACACGATGTGCAAAAGACGGAAAGAGTTTCAGAAAAAAAAATGAAGGAGAGAAGAGGAGAGAAGAATGACTTATGAAACAAAAAGGAGGGGGCATTTCGCTACGCTATGTCGAGGTAGAAGTTTCTCGATGGAGAGCCGCAGAGAGAGAGAAAGAGAGGGAGAGATACGCGAACACACACTGGGAGCGGAAGAAGGAACCCATACACACGCACACATAAGCACGGCTGTACAGTGACGGAGAGGTGGGCCACAACCAGTAGGAGTGCTAAGGCAGAGGGGAAAAGGGGGAAAGGGTGAGAGGAGAACGAGAAAGTAAAAAAAAAGAGACCGCTCGAACTTCTCTTCGCTCACGCCGTCCCCCTTTGCTTCATCTTTTCCCTCTTCCTCCATTCGCTCACTCACGGCTAGTCGCCTCCCCGTTATCACCCCCCCCTTCTTCTCACCGTTCACTTCTCCCCATTGCCTTCAGCCCGGCACCTCCCCTACGACACCTTTTCTTAGGGGAGACGGCGTATCCTCATCCGTTGGGCGGGGCACGTTCACACACTGCTCTCGCGCTGCCCCGCCTCGAACTCGGTACGGTGAGGTTTCTTCCCTTTCCCACCCCCTCCCTTCTCCTCAGTGAGCCTACGCATCACTGCGAAGTGTAAACAAAACAAAAAAGAATGACGAGGCGCGAAAGAGAAGCAGTAGTTAACCAAGATATGTGGGAGCGTACCCACACACCTCAAAAACCCCTACCCATGCAGGTATCTCTCTCTCTACTCCCTCCCCCTCCTCCTTCTTTATCTGCGCACAGACAGAAACACATCTTCTTCGTACTCATTGCACAATTTATTTTAAAAAGGCGCCGATAATGCGCACGGTTTTTTTCCGTTTGGGGGTTTCACTCCGCACGCGTGCCCCAAAACGTTACGGCAGAGGAGAGCGCGTTCGCGCACCGCCGTCCTCCGGCACACGCATTACGTTATCCTCAAAAACCGGCCACGTGACCCCTTTTTATGGGGGAGGGGGGAGGGGGCGTCGTGTGTATGCGAACCGCTCCCGTCGGCAGTGACCCCCCGAACCAGCGGAACAGATGTGCATGTGCCCTTCTTTTACGAGGCACCGCTCAATGTACGTTTTTTGCAATATCTGTGATAGGATTTGACAGAGGAAAAAGAAAAACAAGATCTGATCCTCTCCCTCCATCGCAGTAGGCCCTCTGCCTCCTGCCCTGATTCGCCCCCGTCTTCCTCTGGCACACACACACCCCGTCCCTGTACACACCGTACCCATTCCCACCTCCACCAATACATAGATGTGTGTCCTTTCTTCACCACTATCCATGGCGCAGCCCTTGACCATCACACGACGAGAAGGAAAAAAGAGAGAGGATGGGAGGAGCGGGGAGGGGGGGGGGGCAAGAGGAAGAGGGGGCAAATACATGCAGATACACATGCGGTGAAAACCAAAAGGGGAGTAGGAAAAACATCGATGAAGGCCCTGCACACGTTGAGAGCGGGAGGAAAGCGTCGTCAAGGGGAAGGAAGGGTGTCTGGGATGCGGAGTAGCGGGCGAAATAAAAAAAGGAATGGAAGAAAGGAAGGGTGGACAATGAAAAGAAGGAGAGCGTGCTCTTCATCCGAAGCCCCTCTTTCCCCATATTCTTTCCTTCTCTCGCATGAAATAAGCAAGAGGGGAAAAACGGCACGAGTACTAAAGAAGGAAGCGGAGGGGAGAGGCAGCGAATGGTTGAGAGCAGCTCCGAACAGAAGAAGAAGTATGGAAGGAAAAGGAAGGGAAGAGAGAAACCTAGTAGCAGCAACCGCGATTCCCTTTCTAGCGGGCCATTCTAGAAAAAGAAAGAGGAGGGTGGAGGTGCCAGAAAGGAAAGGGAGAGGAAATTTCTTTGCGGTGTTATCGACAATCAAAAAAAAATGGTGGATGCGTCATACGCACACGTCATCCTTCTTTTTTTTCTGGAGAAGAGGAGACCGGAAGCAGGAGAAGAGGAAGAAAAGATCGGGGGGAAGAAGCCTCCACGCACGAAACAAGAAAAAAGTCAAGAAGGAAACAAAAAAAGAGGTCAGAAGCCTGTTCATAATTGGATAACACAACTATATATATATATATATATGTGTGTGTACGCACAGAAGAAAAAGAAAAGAGAGCAGCAAAAGAATAACTTACGTGAGATGGAAAGAATAGGCGAGAGAGGGGAAAAGTAGAAAGGAGGAAAAAGGAGAGGAAGAGCGCCAGACCCATCGATGACGAAAAGGCCAATGAGAGAGAGAGAAGAAACAAAGAAAGAGAAGGGAGCTTCTCTCCTTCTTTCTTTCCTTGATTTTTTTTTTGCAGCAGTCGCCTGTGGTACCTCCCGCCTCTGTCTCTCACCTCCCCCCTCTCATTGGAGTTTTCGCTCAACGCTGGCTCACGCACGCAGACGGAGGCGGACAAGGGGAGTGTATTCCTTTACGCACTCTCCTGTTTTTTTCTGCTTGCGTTGCCTCAAGGTCAAAGATTTGCCTGTCGCTGTAGGGCACGGCGCTCCCGCATCTCCTTCACGCGTTGCAGGATGGTGTCGAAGATGTTGGTGTGCCCTGCGTGGTAGAGAGTCACAACCTCACCGTTCATAATGACGGTGAAGGGTGGAGGCGTTACGGCGAAACTGGCAGCCGTCAAATCCCTCTCCTCGTGGCGGTCTTCCCTCTCCCCCTCCACGGAGTGGTGGTCGGCACGACGTTCCTCTCGGGGTTGACCCGCCGTCGCGACATCGGGCACACTCGGCACCACCGTGGTGGGGGAGCCCTGCGGTAGCGGCGACGTGCTGCTCCCGGAGTTCGTCTCTTTCCCGTCACAGCTGCGCGGGACGGTGTAGCGCAACGTTTTTAGCACCGTTCCCCCGAGGCTTCGAATTCTCTCCGCCGTGAGGAAAACGATCATCTCCTGTCCCGTCAGAGGGAAGTGATAGCGCTTACAATACTCCCACATTAACCAGGTGGTACAAGCAGCGTAGCGGGAGCCGCGGGAACCGAAGCAACGTGCCGGCGCGCACTTCCAGTGGGAGAACGCAGCAAACCGGTCAGCGTCCACAAGCTGCGACACATTGTAAATTTTGGCATAACTTGGCCTCTCTCTTCCATCGTCTGCACCGGTGCTGAGGCTGTGCTCCGCCGCGGCGGCTGCCTCCGCAGAAGGCTTTTCATTCCATAAAAAAGGCACCTTGATGCAGCGGTCGACCTCCGCTGCCTTTACAGCAGAGCAGAGGACCTCGATCTCATGCGCCGTCACCCAACGGGCATCGTGGGTCCGAAGTTCATGAAAGAGGGGTGAAGTACTGATAGCCTGCGAGCGCTGCGGACTCATCATTCTACCGGTTACATCCCGTGGTTGCAACTGGAAAAAAGTTCTCGTCCGCAAACTAGTGGTGCTGCTCTTCTGGCGCTGCCGTTGAATAAAAAGTAGGACCTCATTCACCGCCGCGCCGCGTAGCTCTGTCCACAGGTCTGTCTGTTCGAGGTTGAACAGAAGCAAAGATCGCTGTGACGTTGGCACAAGCACACCGTCCGCCTCTTTCGCGATGACGGCGCCACCGATATCTTTAAAGGCAGATGACGACGACCAAAAGGGAGAGGTAAAGCCACGGGCTACCGCTGCTTGTTGCAGAGCCTCCGCTATGTCGCCGTGGTACGCGGATCCAGACAAGTTTAAAAGCTCTTGCGAGTGGTCGAGGGCTTGAGGGCGCTGTTGCGGTACGTTCTGGGGAGCTGATCCGCCAGCGTCACCAGCAATGCTAACTATCTCCGAGTTGCTGCATAGCTTTTCTGATCGCTGCATCGAGATCCCAGCCGCTCCTGCGACCGGTAATGGAGACGCGCTCCCGTGCGATGGGTGCGACACCACTGCAGGCGCCTCCTCAGCATCTGCAAAAAGGCCGCGATCTTCCAGCAGCTCTTCTTCCCCGAAGGAAACAGTGGAGTCCCGTGCCTCCCCCGCGTCCTCCTGCTCGGGAGCCGCGCCCATGGGACCTGCTGTGGGGGCAGACACGTCTCCAACTGAGTGCTCCGTTGCCTGTGACGAGGACTCGCGTGGAGGCCGATCAGAGTGCAGAGGTACACCGGCTACGTTGGAAAGTAATGGCACGCCGGAGCTACCGAGTAGCGACTGCAGCGCATCCGCAGCCCGTCGCGCAAAGGGGTCCTCACGTACCACCGAGACACCGCACACATATCTCTCTGGGTGTTTCAGTATCCTCTTCTTCGTGCCTGTTTGTGCTGCCGCTGCGGGGCGCACCTGTGGAGCCGCACCTGCTTTGTCGAGTCCTCCGCGGCGACGGGAGCCACCGTCAACGTCTCCGGCATCGTCGCCCACCATCCCACTTCCTTCACCCGGCAACGGTACCTTAGATAGCACCTCTGCGACAGGGGCCACCGTGGAAAGAGAAGCTTGCGAAAGATATGGGAGTGGTAGAGCGCGTGTGACGACTCTGGTGAAGGTAGCGTACGCAGCAACACCAGAACCCGACGCACCGCAGCAGTGACGTAACATGACGACCTTTTTCACCTCCTCTTCTTCTCTCACGCAGCTCGCCTTCTTCTTACGTGATGATGAGCACCTGTTGGGCAAACTACAAAACATAAAAGGAAAGAAAAAAATTGAATAGGGGGATCAGGAGAGAAAACGAAAACGGCAGCAACAGTGGCGTCTCACCCTCCACAGCAACGAGGAGAGAGGGGGGGAGGTGCGTGCCCGGAACGGATCGAATTGGGTTGGGGAGAAGAAGAGGAGAGGGGAGAAGAAACGTAACGAGTATATAATTATATATATATATATATATATCAGCGGTGGAGGGAGGTGCCGGACGGAAGGGAGAGACTCGTCTGATGTAGTTGTGAGAGAGGGTTGGAGGAAAGAGGAGGGGAAGCGCGGCGTCACACACGCAGCTATGATATACCTTGAAGATCCTCGGCCACCACACCAATCGCCCATAACCTGCTCTTGCTCTGTAGTTTTCGGAGGAGGGAGGAACACAAGACAGAGAGAGGCAGTGGGACTGGGGCAAAAAAGAAAAGGGCGGAGAGCGAACGAGGAGAGTAAGTGCTCTTCCTTTCTTTGTTCGGTTCTTCGGGGTCTTTTTCTGCATCATGTATATGTATATATGTATATATATATATATATATATATAGAGAGAGAGAGAGAGAGAGAGAGAGAAAGGAGATTTCATGCCCGACACGAGGAGAAAAAAGTTACAAAACAATACGAGCCGCGTGCATGCCCGATGTCGGGCCGCACGGTGGCGCAACAGGGGAAGAAACGGAGGTGAGAAAGAAGGAGAGTAACGTTCGAGATGAAGAAAAAAGGAGGAGAGGCTGATCCATAAGGAAAATGCAGAGAGAGGCGATCACGTGCGTACGTGCAACGCAAGCTGGCCTCACGGAGAGCGAGATCCTCGTACCCCACCTCTCCTTTTCCTCCTTCACACTTGAATACGGGTACACTATGACGCTAGACGAGCATACCCTTCATGCCTGGATGCTCTCCTACAATACAGGACGGATGCTTTCATCGTCGTTGAGGATGTACAAAGGTGCACGCGCGCGTGTACATCAGAGAGAAGTCGTGCATAGTACATCTGCATTCCACTGTTCGTGAAAAAAAAGGAGGTCGACACACTAAATCGATGTCATTCACTGTGCTCCTTTACGAATGTTCTTTCCTCGCTCTATGGACTGACAAATCCAGTGCAAAAGAAAAAAAGAAAGGAGGGCGATACGAAAAGTACGACGTTAGACGACTGGAAATGAGAAGCGAGAGAGAGACGGAGACAAAGGCACCCCAAAAGGGAGAGCAACACGGAGAGAGACGTCGGAACGAAAGCGCACGATGTTCTCACCTCCCTGCCCATTTGCCCACAGGCAGCGGTGCAATTTCCTGGGAGTATCGAAAAAGAGGGGGAGAAAGGCAAGACGCCAAACACGAAGGTGCAGCAGCCCACGAGTAGGGCGGCTTCCTCTGCTCGGTATTGCGGTTGATCCCTTTTCTTGTCCACTTGGTCAATCCTCGCGGGTGTCGGCACTCACCCATGCGCTTCCCCTTCCCCCCCCCTCCCCCTCGCCAGATCTATGCGTCTATGAGGCGGAACTTGTGTCCGTACACATGTGCGTGCACACATGATGCATGCAAAAGCACTCGCGATGAGAAGAAGAGAATAACAGGAAGAGAGAAATGCGAGAGAACATAATTTCCTCCCTGGGGATGGAAAGAGAAGTTATCGTCCTTTCAGAAACCATCCAAAGGGCGCAAAGAAGGAGCACTCACAAGGAGGGGGGAGAAGAAGATGAACTGGGTCTCAGGAGAGCTACGTCCATTTGTTTGCTGCCACGCACAAACAGAGGGAGAGAGAGAGACCGCTGAATGACCAGACGAGGCTAAGCGCTGACGAGAACGGTATCGGCTTGTAGAGTTGAGTTAGCGGGGTGGAAAGGAAAGGGCGAAAAAGAGGAAGATGGTCGGGAGGACCGCATGTTCTCAGACCAAATCCCCATGACAGATAGACGTCTACGATTTTCACCTGCAACTTATAAAAAGGCCAGACACCTTTCTGACAGATGGAAAAGGAAAGGGATTGGCCTCAGCTGAAAGAAGGGGCAAAGGGGTAGGGACGGGGGGGGGGGGGGCAGAACAGAAGACCGAGAAAGAAGTATGCTGCGCGGTTCAGCGACATTGCAGCCTGCACCAAGAAAAATTGAGATGGTGAAGGGAGGGAGGGACAGAGGGGGGGAGTGAGGAGATGGGAGGGGGGGAGGGTAGGCGAAGATGCCATTCGAAGGCACTCATAGAGGTGGCGAAAAAGTTAAAAGGGGGGCGAAAAGAGAGAAGCGGGGACAGGGAGGCGGTACGCCGTCAACACCACTTATGCAGCGCGTGAGGAAGAGATAAAGAGAAGTCAAGAGGACGGAAGAAATGAAGGGGAAAGGGGGGAAGAGGGTCTGGAAAGTATGGGGTGATGATGATGTATCAATGCGCGTAAGAACCAAAATTTTAAAAAAGGATCGTCTACCAACACACACGCGCACATATACGCCCGCTATTTCCTGTTTGCCCGTGTTTGATGCCTTTAGGGTCGCAAGATCCCCCAACCACCCGTCGTCCTCATGTCCTTCACTTTTTTCCCTCCCTCTTCTTCCTCCCTCCTCGCCCAACCGCCGCCCCCCTCCCACTCTCTCGTTTTCATCGCCCTTCCCTCGCTCAAAGAGAAATTGCTACGCGATACCGGGGGTGTGGGCACTACCGCCGCCTCGCCGTCTTCTGCACCGCCGACCGAGCTGCTGCAAAGGCCGCAGATCGACGCAGCGCCACGAGTCACGGATGTCGCATCCATAGTTGAAAAGGGCAGTGGTCGCTCCCCATCACGGTCGGCATCGGAAAACAATCCACCACGTACGGTATCAAACGAGCCGACACGATGAAGTAGTCGAGGCGCCAGCCCAGCCCCCTCGCCCGTCCGTTGATGCGCTGCGACCAGAAGGAATACACAGGACCTGCCTTTGGGTACAGCTCACGAAACGCATCTTTCGACACAGTCGCACGCATCGTCTCTCGGAAGGAGAAGCGCTCCTCTGGAGCGAAGCCGCTGCACTCCTGCATCGTCTTGTAGGTGCCAGCGAAGTATCGGTCGTAATCCCGCTCGGCCACGTTAAGATCGCCCGCCCATATGAAGCCGTGCGGGCTGGCCGTCTCTGACTTCGATGGCGCCGCCGTGGCACCGGCCCACGCATCCAGACGCTTGAGGTAGTCGCGCATGTCGGGGTCGAACGCCTGAACACGATAGGGCAACCGGCCTAACCCCATACCACTGTTGGCCACGTACGTGTTGACGATAGCGATGCGGGAGGCCGTGGCGGAAGCGGGGTTGGGCGACAGAAATGCAGACAAGACACGGCCCTCCACATCTCCATCCCCCTCCACCGGAGGGACATCAGGGGCAGACGGGGCTATCGGTGGGGAGGGAAGCGTAAAGCCGCGGGTGCAACGCGCATGCAGCTTCTCCACCATTGAAGTCGTGCGCAAGTACGTGCGCGTGCCCGAGTAGCCCCGTTTGAACGCACACGGGTGATCGACGAATGCGTAGCCCTCCACAATGCCGAGCGCCGCATTGCCGGCCGCGTCATCCACGTTCAGCTTCGTTTCCTGAAGGCAGAGGACATCAGGCTTCTCCGACTTCAAGAAGTCCGAGAGGGCAGCGGCGTTCTTCTTGAGCAGCCCCCTCAATCCCGCGACGTTCCAGGTGATAAATTTGTACATGTGGGCCGCATCGAAGTCCTCTGACTTTGTGCGACGCTCGAAGGGCACCACGTCCGCCCAAATCTCCCTCTCTGTGCGCTTGAGATGAAGCATGGCGAGAGCCTCCTCCGTGCGAACAAGCTTGCTTACATCGCCGTTGGTGATCTTGGGTGCACCGCCGGTACGTCGAGAGGTCGGGGAGGTCGCCTTAGATGTACTCCGGCCGCCGGCGGCGGCACTCTCTGCGACTTTTTGAGCTCTCTTCACCTGCCGTGAAGCCTTTTTCGGGGATGTCTTCTCAGCAGGCACGGGAGAGGACGAGCCCGTTGACGAGCCTTCGCTGCTGCTGCTGCTGCTGGTGGAAGGTCGTCGTGGTCGCTTCATGGCGAGTAGACTCGTCTGCGTCGTCGCTCGATGGAGAGTTGGAAATGATGGTACCGATACGAATATAAAATTATCTATTTAGTTATAGGGAGAAGGCGGGAAGAAGGAGGACTTTCAAAAATCTGTTGAACGGAGAAAAAGAATGCGCGCGTATGTAGGGGAGCGAGAGAGGGGAAGATAAAGGTGGTCACTCTCCTTTCGTTGACAATGCTAAGCAAGTTGGAAAATGTCAGGACTCGCCAGGGCACCACTCCAGCTACGCTAGAACAGAGACAGAAAGGGGGGTAGGGAAAAGAGGAAACAATGCAGGGAAGTCGAACAAAACAGTCGCATGTATAGAGGTGCAAGTTGCTGTGTGTTAGGCAGAAGGAGGTGCTTCGCTGGTGCTGGATGCTAAGCGCCTGTGGAAATCTTTTAAATCGGAGAAAGCAAAGGGGAGAACGGGAACCAGCGAAAAACAGCGGCACCGCATCAGTGCCGTGCACGAGCGGCCCATTCAAGCAGGTGACCACCACCAGAGGTCGGGGACATGGCGTTTAGTGGCGCTCGCACACACACACACGTTTACAAAGACGCCCTTGCCACAGCAGCCTGCCAACTCGTTCTCTCCCTCTCTCTCTCTCACTGCTGAGAGACGGAGGCAGTCGAACTTTGAAAACATCCCGGTCTTCCCACCTTCGCAGATCTCACGCTCTTTTCCACGGTAAGCCGCTGTAGATCTCCCCTTCCTTCCCTTTTGTGCACCAACACACTGCAGCTTGAGGACGCTTGAAGACCGATGGTGAGAAAGACGGTGTTACGCAGCAGACTCCGTGCTGAACTCCACTGATGCCGCTCCTAGCTTACAAGAATGCACATTGGCACACACATTATGCGAGTAGCTGCAATCCACTTAATATTTAGTTGATGAGAGGGGGGAGGAGGAGGTGCCACAAAGGGGGGAGAAGCGCTGTGGCACTCGCTTTTCATTTTGTGCGTGTATGTGGGTACGTATCAGTGCACTTCCCACCGTGCTACTCATGGAGAACGTCAAGAGAGAAGGAGAGAAAAGAGTCTTGCGGCTATTGCGTTGCTGTTTTGTTATCTTGTTCAAAGGAAAGAGGGTAAAGATCAAGCGTTCTCCTCCCTGAGCTGTCACTCCAACGGTGTTAACCCTTCCGCTACCTCTTCATTCGTTGCCCTTCCTTTCGCTCTCGATGAAAGAAGCGCGAGCCTGTCTGAACACATACACCTCCACATGCGTGTTAAAAATCCTGCCGATCAGCCGCATAGATGTATATATATACATATATATATATGGTTCGAAGCGTTACGAAAGACAAGGGGAAAGGAAGGAGAGGGGTGGCGCCCCCCCCCCTTCCCCTTTGCGCCTGTATGTGTTTACGACGCAGATCAGCGGACGCCTCTCCTTCTCAGATTTCCCAGCGGATCCCTTTGTCTTAGTGTCTTCGCTTCTTTTTCTGTACAACCACTGTAGCCCCTACAGGTCCTGCCGCCTTCGCCTGTTGAGTAGCCTCGGGATCGCGTCGCAGCAGCGCCGCGGCGCGTGAGGTACCACAAGGCGGCCGATACGCCTGTGGCTTCGGCTTCTCCTCCCCAGCCGCGCGCGGTGAAGCGACGCGTGGGGGGTAGGCGTCCGTGGGGCGCGTCTGCACCCAATGCGCACCATACAGTACCGGATACTTCTGGGTGAGGACGCGCGCTCCGTTCAACTTAGCCACCACGATCTTATTGTCCATGCGCAAGCGGGTGAACACCGTGGTGCACATAAACGTGTAGCTGTCCGGAGCCCAGAAGAGAAAGCTGCATTTCTCGTTGAATTCACCGGTACACGTAGCAGGAGAAGCCGTTGGGGTTGCGGCAGTGGCGTGAGCACCGCTGCCACTGCCACCGCCACCCCCCGACTGCATTACCGGCGGATGATTGTAGAACTGGTAGTCTCCGGCGAGGTTGCCACTGCCACCAACGACAAAGTGGGCGCCGTTCGGGGCCCACGACACCATGTTACGTGGCGCCTCACCAAACGTCATAAGTGCTACCCCATTTTTATTGAACAACGTACATTTATTGCGTGGCATACTGCCGTGAATAACGAGCAGCTCATCTGCGCTGGGGGCCCACTGGCAGTCGTGCACCGTCTCCCCCTCTCCTTTGAGTTTGACGTCCGTGATGCGGCGGTTCATGACGTCGACGATGTGCAGCTTCATGGTGCCGTAGTAACTCTTACCACTGGGGTCGCGCTCTGACTTGACCAGCAGTGCCACGTAGTTGCCCGAGGGACTCCAAAAAAGACTGGCGATCTCCGCACGTCCAAAACTCACGGTGTACAGAGGGCTGTCTCGGAGCTGCGGAAGGCGGTAGACGCTAAAGGTGGCCTGGCGTTGTTTGTAGAACGGTTTGAAGAGGGCCAGCAGCGGGCGGCCCTCTGCCGGCGACGTGGCGTACTCGATTTCCTTGTCCTGGGCCAACATCAGGTCCATCTTGCTCAGGAGGCCGTTGACGCTGCCACTGTCTTGAGCACTGCCGTCCTGGCTACTGCTGCCCAGCCCTTCAACACCGTCGCCGTTATCAACCGGTGTGGCCTCCTCTGCCAGCGTCGTGGACGAGGTGGCAGCACCGAGCAGGTCGCCATTCATCGCATGCATCCAACCTTGCACAGGCCGCAGGACGTATTCCTCGTCGGCCGTCCAGATCATTGCTGGCCAGCGGGCTTGCATACCACGGCGCAGCAATGCACCGGTTGAGGTCGAAAACACGCTCAAGTTGCCATCCGCCGTGCGCTTTTGATCCATCATCGCGTACGCAACGAGGTATGTCCCCTTCGGTGAGAACGCGAGACTCACCGCAACGTGGGGCATCGGAACTGCAAACAGGGTGCGCAGGGTAAACCGGTGAGCATCACCTTCGGCAGCGGCCATGTTCTCCGTTACCTCTGTGTATGTCAGCGTCGTGGTTGTCGCGTGAGCAAAGCAGTTGGGACGAACCGGGTTGAAGGCGACCTCACATTCGCGATAATCACCCGAGTACCGGTTGGACTCCCCATCCGGCTCCACGAGCGTTGCCGCCGCTTCATTGTACACAGCTAGGACAAGTGAGTCGTCCTTGCGGAGGATAAGCGGCAGAAGAGGGGCAGGCATGATGAAAACAAGGTGAGAGAAGCGGTCACACACACAATACGAATACCTCTTTGGAGTCCCCCAAAGTACTGCTAGAGATCACGACGAGATGACGCTAGACACACACACACACACGCACGCTCACACCATGGAGAGAAAGACAAGAAGATGGAAAGGGGGTGGCGCCGGAGAGACAAAGAGGGGTGCCGGCTCTTGAGCGAGGAAGAGGAGGAGGAAGAGAGAATTCGCTTCTGCGGCTGCCTGGTGTGTGCGACCGGAGGAAAAAGGAAGGGGATCAGAGGTCGGCACGAGTGGTTCGTATTTCACTACCTCTTCTTTCCGGTTTGCTCGTGAGTTTCTTCGAGACGCTTGACTCACTCGCAGGCACGGGGGGGGTGGAGGGGGGAAGAAGAGGACGATGCCCGGCAAGGGAGTCAGAAAAAGCCCTTGGGCACACACACACACACCAGTACACTGTACGTACGTGGGGTGGAAAAGAGATCACGATGATGATGATGAGGGAGGGAAAGATCCGGAGAAGAGGGGAAGTAAAGGTGCAGAGAGCGCGCGTTGTTTTTTAGAGGGAGGAAACAGGCGATAGACGGCGGTATGAACAGCGGCAAGAGGGTGAGTGGGTGTTGGGGGAGTAGGGGGGAGGGACGGACGGGCGGGGGAGCGGTAATGGATGGGAAAAGAGGAGTAGAGGACAACCAAAACTCGATTAGATGCTCATGCCAGACGCGCAAGTGCGGCTGCGTTTTGGAGACACTTCCCTACCGACATATATATATGTATACTAACACAGCCACACCCACACACAGAGAGGTAGCCGATCTCTAACGTCCTGAACAACGCAACGCTCGAGATGCTCGCCCACGCATCACACCGCCCCTCCTCTTCCTTCTTCTTCATTATCGATTCACTACAGCGAATTCCCTCGAAGACTGCGCCCAAAATGGGCAAGAAAAAAGTCCTCACGTGAGAAGTCATGTTGAGTATCGGATGTGCTACGTTTCGTAGAAAATAAAAAAGCGAGATGAAAGGGCAGAGAGCAAGCGGAAGGGGGGAAGGAGGAGGAGATATCAAATCTCTTTCTGTGTGGGTGTTGCGACTACATTCGACGCGAAAAGGCAAATAATTGAGGAAGAGTGCAGAAGAGATGGGAGGAGTTGCAGCTTGGTCGAGCACACTCTTCCACTTGACCTTCCCCCTTTAACCCACCCCCACCCTCTGTCCACACATGCGCCCCTCACATCATCCTCTTACGGACAAAAAGCAGACGCACAGGCTGATCTAAGATGAAAATAGAAGAAGACAAGAAGGTCTGAGGAAGGAGAGGGGAAAATAGAGAGAGGAGGAGGAGAAACTCAACTAGCTCTGCTTCGGCACAGCTTTTTCCTCACAATGGTGGTAGCGGCACCGGGGAGTTCTCTAGGAAAGCAGATAGGGATTGCGACTTCCGGTTACAGCTGCCATCTCTAAAGCTTGATGGCAGCTGATCGAGGCGCGTCCCCCGCAGTACCTGGTTCTCCCTCTCCTCCGTTACCACGCTAGCATCGTCACCAACATCGGTATCGTCTTCCTCGGACATGGGTAAGACAATTGGAAGATCCGGTGGTAAAGGTTCCTCGGGGCGGTACGCCGCCAGGTACGGGTTCCATTCCTTGATCAGGTCCACCGTCAGGTGATACGCCGCTGCAATCCCTTCGAGTGTGTCGAATTCGTCTTCTTCTGTCTCTTGTGCACGAGGACCTTCCGCCGGCACGCAGTCGCTGTCCTCTCGCCGAGGCGGTAGCTCATGAAGCGGCGACGTGCCGGTGGAGGCGGAGGAGTGCCGCGGCGCACGGTCGTTGGGACGAGTCTGTCGCGACGGGACTGCGGTGGAGGCTGGTGCGCTGAACTCTTTCCCCAGCTGCTGATGGATGGGCAGCGCGGTCGCAGGCGGAGCCGAGGTGGCTGTCGATGAAGCCGCGACACCAAGCGCGGCGGGAGCAGCAGTGGTGGTCTCAGCGCGGTTGCGGCTCTTATCAAGTGGACGACCAAGGGTGGGGGGAGAGCTACACACGTTGCGGCCAAGCATTAATGGAGGACGTGCGAAGGGTGTGCTCTCCAAATCCTCTCCAAGGTCCTCCTCCTCCTCTTCGGCATCGCCGCTGCCGGTGTAGCTGGACGGGGTTTCGCTCGCGCTGAGCTTTGTGCGAGCGCGACCGTCCGCAGAAGGGGAAGTGGGGCGTGCCGAAGGGTCTAAGGCTCGGGACGGAGGCGGCAAAGGATTCTCCAAGGCCGCTCCGTGAGGGCAGTTAACGGCCCTTGGCTCTGGGTGGCCCAGCCGACGGCCCCTCTGTTGATCCGGGGTGAGGTAGGCGCTGCTTTCCTCCGGCGTCGTGGATACCACGACCGCTTTCTGCGGCCCCGTGATGGCAGCCGGTGGCGAGGGCGACGCACGCTGACGCCGCTGTGAAGGCGAACAGGACGAAGGCATCGAGATCGCCTCCACCGATGGGGACGACACCGACGTCGGCCGCCGCGTGGGTGTGGGCATCTCGCCTCGACGCAGTGTCTCGGCTCTATCTCCGTCACCCCGCTTGGCACCTGCTTGATGGTGGCTGTATCGGCTGTAGCCCTCTCCCTCATCTTCGAGAGAGGACGGCGGTGAGACCGCGGAGAGCGACCTGCTTGGCCCACGCGCGCCCGACCGAGAGACCGGCTCCCGCCCGTGCGCACTTCCAGAACGGCAGGAAGACACAGCGGCTTCTCGCTGTTGCTTGGATTCCGAAATGGCCAACTCCGCCTCAAAACTCTCGTCGTTCAGTGGCGAAGGTTGGGAAAGAGTCGGAGACGTTTGCGTATTGGTTAGAAGCGTGACGGACCTTACATCCTGGTCGATGCGTCTTGCCGGGGACAGGTTCAGCGGTGTGGAAGCATCACTCGCAAGGCTGTGCTGTGGAGAGGGGGAGCGACCGTGCCGTGTTCGGATTGCGCGACTCGCCCCAGATGCCGAGGACTCTCCGCCATCGATGACGCTATGGCGCGAATCAATGTCAGGAGACGACATCGCAGAAGTCCCAGCGAATGGCCGCGGCGGAGGAGGAGCTGGCCCAAACAACTTGACCGCGGGAGATGGGGATGATGTCTTGGACCTCTGGCCGCCGCCGGGGGTTGTTTCCTTCGCAGGAGCGACAACCTCATGGCTCGGTAGCAGCACCACCGCCGCATCCACGTACACCGGAGTATCATCGATCTGGTCCACCTCAAGCGAGTCGTGCGGAAAGAAGGAGGCAGTCGAGACCACCGGAGGAGGAGCACAGGCAGGGGGCGCAGCTGAAGCAAAGCTGTTGGTCATGGAAGGCTCCTGCATCAATGGTGAAAAACTGCTGCTACGCGTGCTTCCCTCCGTCCAGCCACTGCACCTTCCTTGGCTTGCGCCGCCGTCGCTGTAGCGCGGGTGTCCACGCGCGCTACCTGATGCCATACTAGTCGCGGTGAGTCCACCGCTGCTTTCGCCCACTCTGGAGGAGCGTGAGCGACCGCTGTTGCCGCAGCAGCTCCCAGGAATTTGGCGACGGCCACTTTCGGCACTGCTGTGCGGCATCTCGACGGCCGCTCTGTTCGATGCACCGTGTGGCTGCGGTGATTTGCCCGCCGTAGACATGGGTTCAGAGATAATCGCGGCCACGGCGACAGCATCACCGCGAGCCGCTGGAAAACCGGGCGGTTGAACAAGCGAAGCAGGGGACCCGTTAGAGGGGGAAGTGGCCGCAGAGAGTAGCTTTAGATAAGTATCGGGTGGCAGCACCTCGTCATCACGTAGCGCCTCGGGAAGTTGAGGGTTCCAGCGCCGCAACTGCGCGACCGACACACGGAAGCGGTCAGATATGGTGCGAAGCGTCTGCCTCTGCGGCGGCGCGCCGTGCTCAAAGCTCCGAGCGTGGCTGCAGCTGCCGCTACTCGCATTTCGTTTCTCCTGTTGCTGGTGAATGGACACCCCGCAATGCATAAGTGCTGTTGCTCGGGAGAGGGTCAAGTGTAGGTCAGCGACGATCTCATCGGCGAGAGAGTGACGACATGGATCAAGGGCCTGCCACGCTGCATGAAGCAGATGCATCTGCCGGGAGAGCCCATCCATCTTTCGAGGGGACTGGAGGGGACCGGGAGAGAAGAGTTCTCCTTCACAGAAACGAGCGAATCGGCCAACAGCAACAGAGGCAAGCGGAAGTGAAAAATAAAAAGAAGAGCGGAGAAAGGGACGGAAAGGGGAGGGAAGAGAGAGAAGAAGCGGCACCAACAGCCGAAGTGGCAAGAGAGGGGGCAAGGGGGATCAGTGAAACGGAGCTGCCGTATTGAACTTTGGCCGTGTTATCAAACCTCGTTTTCATGGCGTAGATCAGCCTCGCCATGCAGCACAAACCCCCGAAACACACATACAAAAATATGCGAAATATATATATATACATACGGAAGGATATGCACATGGTTAAACCCATGAATCCAAAAGGAAGGAGGGGAGGCATATATATATATATATATATGTGTGTGTAGCCGAATAAAAAAGAAAGTAAGAGAGAGAGAGAGAGACGCAGAGGTGTGAGAGTATGCAGTTCCACTCGCAAGCCGATCGGTGCCCATCCATTGAGCTGACCATTTTTACCTTTAGCTTGGCCATTGTGGAGAAGAAAAAAGGGGGGTAAGGGGCTGGTGCACCTCAAATGGGCTGAAGGTGAAGAGGGGAAGGGAAAGAGGGGGGAGGGAGAGGGCGAACATCTTTTATTCCCTGGAAAAGACCCAAAATTTTCCTCGTGAGGGGTACACCGTTACGTATAGAGGATACGGTGAGGGATATGGAAACGATATCAACTAAGAACTTAGTTCACCATCCCCATCTATTCCACCACCGCCTCCCCTGTCGATCGCGCCGGCCTGGGCGCTCCCTCCGTGGCACTCGGCGCATGGGTTGAGGGGAGGAGGGGAGGACATGTTTATCCTTTCTTGGAGAAAGAGGAGAAGTTTTTTCTTATTTGCCTTCATCACCGTTTTGCCGATGCATGGAAAAGGGCATCGAAGAGAGGAGGCAACGCAAGATCCGTTCTTCACGCCTCGCTGCGCAAATACACATACACACACGCACACACAGCGTGAGAGAGAAAAATGCAAGGTGAGGAGGAGGAGGAAGAGGGGCTGGGAGCGAATGGAGAAGTACGTCACCTGGGATGTACATTCAGTCCGCTCGTGCTGATGACGAAATTCGCAGCGTACCCTTTCTATGAAACTACGTGAAGTGGCGGTGGGCGATACCACGTCAACTGCGGTGGTCCTGTGGAAGGTGGGCGGAGGGTAGGAGGTACTGGAGAAAAGGGGAGGATGGAAGTGG
Source organism: Borovskyia barvae (assembly GCA_030849085.1). NCBI lineage: Eukaryota > Euglenozoa > Kinetoplastea > Trypanosomatida > Trypanosomatidae > Borovskyia > Borovskyia barvae. The sequence goes on from JASAOM010000994.1 coordinate 35,426, forward strand.
GATGGAGGAGAGTTGTGCCAGCGTGACCATCTGCTTCTTTTTCCGCAGGTTTCTGTTCACCACCACCACAACCGCTTTCATCTCTCTCGAAGCTTCTTCCTTCCCGCTCTCTACCCCATGCACCACTGTGTGACTTGAACGTGGTCATCCGCGGCCCTGCGATCATCCTGGCCATAGTCCTCAGCCTGGACTCCCGCATCCGCTAGTCAAGGGGAGTGGCGCGTCCCGCGATCCGCTGCGGTTCGTTGCAGCTTGCCAATCGCAAGCAATAGCTGATCATGCCGGCGTATGTCACGTTCCAGTTGTGCTCGTGTCACGGCGCGCGCGGCAGCTGTAGCCGACGGCACCACTGCGTGCAAGATGGAGGGAGGTGACGCCGCAAAGTGAGACAGCGCTGCCGGTGGCATCTTTGTGGGCGAAGAGTACAGAGGAACTTGTGATGGCGATGGTACACTCGACTGATGTGACCGAGTCTGGTCCTCGTTGTACCAAGTGTCTGTATCACGCCCCGCGAGGCCGCTGCATCCCCCGCCACTTTGGCTGTCGTGGTGAAGCCCGTGTGAAAGTGCGGGGGAGCGACGAAGAGGGTGATGTACGATGTCAGAAGCAGCAGCAGCAGCTGCGGCGTTGGAAAGCTTTGGTGGCCTGAACAATGCTGATGGAGGAGAAAAATCAAAGCGGTCACGCGGTGGACAGCCCCAATCCTTTCGGACCTCACGCGGTGAAGCAGAACCCGTGCGGGGCCACAGGCCCGGTCGCGCCCGAGCTACGTTGGCAGGCTGGTACCCTGGCATATTCATAAAGAGGGGTGGCTTGGCCACGGAGGGTGACAGACACGACGAAACACCAGAAAGGGGTTGAGAGAAGCTCCTCCCTTCATCGTCTTGTCTAGTACGATTCCCTTCCCACTTTCTCATAACAGCGGCGTTGGAAAGGGGTAGAGCGTGTCCAGAGGCTGACGCTGGGGTCGCCGCGGTCGCTCCACCTGACGACGTGACGCACGGCAGGGCGTAGGGATGATAAGGCCACTCTGTGCGCAGTATTGCCTCCTTAGTTGTCACGGCCCGCCTCGGCGAAGGGCCCCCGTCTGCCCTCGAAGGCGGCTCCATCACAGAACAAAAAGTGTTCGCCGCTGCCGGTGAAGATGCAGGGGGGTATACGTGATACTCATGCGCGGAATGATCGTTCCTGAAGCGCATCGGATCGTCTGTGTGACCCTCGCCCGCTGGTACCTCGTACGACTCTACATCCCCAGCCGACACAGGAGGCAACCCGGGTATCCCCGTGCTTGCCTTCGCATCCACTTCATGTGACTCTAGTTCCTTACCACCAGCGTACAAGGGAAGCTTTCCGACAGTGGACGTGGGCCGCCGCGGGGGCAGCGACGCCACCGCTGAGTCATCCACCTCCGTGCCGTTCGCCGAAGACGAAGGCAGCGGCGGTACTAATTCCGGTTGCTGTTGGAGAAGCGCGAGGCAGCGCTGCCGCCACGCATCCGCTTCATTACGAAGCGCCTCTGCGTAACGCAAAGCATCCGTGGTGGGATCCGTGGTGGAGGCAGCAGCGACAGCAGGCACATTGGCTGCAAGAGAGCTCTTTTCTCCACGAAGAAAAGTGCTGCAATCGCTGACGCTAACCTCCACCTTTACCCTTCCTGGGTTTGCCGTTTCGGGGGCAGCATCCTCCTTCTGCGTTGCGGCCAACGCGATTGAATCCTGTGGCACAACGTGCGGCGTTGCGGATGCACTGTCGCTGACCTTGTTACCCTTTTCCTGCGCGCCCGGTGGGTCCACTTCCACCGCCGCGACCTCTGTTGTGGGCGGACGGTGCGGCTCCTTGCGGACGAAGGAGCGGTCATGCTCCCATCCGATGAGTTCAATCATTTCATGGATGTCCGCCATGTCCGCATCACGACGGGCCTTCTCCTCCCTGAAACGGGTGAGGAGGTCGTAGTATCGGGTCTGCCACTGGTGCTTATCCTCGCGACTACGCCTCGAATTTTTCTGCTTCACAGGCGATCGAGGTGAGGGTAGTGGTAATGGTGGTGGTAGCCATCCTGAGCGGCGCTCAGGAGCGGCGGCACTCCTTGAGCGTTGCTGTCCTACGGCAGTGACGGATGCCCTATGGGTGTGCCTGTGATGGTGATGCCCTTCCGTGGCGGAAGCTGTTCTACCCTTGTGCCTCACAGGGAGAGCCACTGTACCGACGCTGTTGCGTTCGACTCGGCCGCCGTGCTGTTCATGTGTGCGATGGCGGCCGTGCCGGTGATGCGAACAGCAGTTGTGACCGCTGTGACTCCGTCGTGGTGAAGCAACGTCGTGATGCCCTTCACCGGCAGTGGAATAGGTTTGGAGAGCTAATCCAGTTCGTCCCCTCGGGCCCACCTCAGGAACGGAGTGAGTCCGCGTCCGAGAGGGCAGACGACTGCGACGTTGCGCCTGTGCTGCCCTTGCTCTGCTGGTTGTCCGTCGGCGGTTGTGAGGTGATGCAGACATCGAACACTCCGACGAGCTCCGGGAAAATGGTGGCGACACGTCATCTTCGTACGACGCCGTGATCGAACTTGTCAGGCTAGTCGACAGCGCTTCGCTGGCGAAAGTGAGAGAGGAAGTCGGCAAAGACCTTGCGGCTGACGGACGTCGAGTGCCGACATCAGGCACTCCTCCAGGGTGTGCAGCACGTGAGCTTTTTTGCTGCTTCGACACATCATCCTCCACCGCTTTCACGGTTGTCTCGGTTTTTTTGCGGTTGACGGTGCTGCTGCACCCCCTCTGTGGGGACTTCTTTAAAGGCGCAGCGGTATCGGCCTCGCGACGGGCACGTTGATCCCCTTCCTCGGCAATAGGCGCTGAGGCGGGTTGCTGCGGCAAGTCCTGAATCATAGCTGACGCCTCCACTGACGACGTAACCGTAGCGAGCTGCGCAGAAGTAGTCTCAAATTCTTGGACACGCTGCTGAAGACGGCGCGTAATGTACCGCGACTCTGCCAGCTGTCGGACGAGCACGGCGACGTCACGGGCTTCGATGTGTGAGGCGCTACCGGATATCGTGGAGTGGGCGGAAAGTACACTCGACTCTGTCGCAGCAGCGGGAAAAGCTGCTTGGGGCCTGGCAGCAGCAGCAGCAGTGGAAGACATCCGAAACAGTGCTGCCTGAGGGGGAAAGGCGTACGCCAGAGACGTGGCTAGTCCACCACCGCCGATGTAAGCGGACGGGGCCGCCGTAGAGGAGAGTGACGGCGGGGCCACCGCACAAGGTGTACAGGGCTGCGTCATGGTAGCTGGTGGGCAGGTAGAATAAGGTAAATGGGAGAAAGAGAGAGGGGGGGTTGATGATGTGGTACCCGCTTGGCGAGGCCGAGATGCTTTTCTTTTTATCGCGTAGCTCCCGTCGCGTACCTGTAGAGCAGGCTACCCTCCTTCCATCCCTTTCTCCTGCAGGAGGAAAGGGGGATGAGAGGGAGGGAGAAGAGCGTATGGCAGGTGGCGTGCCGGAAGTGCTCCCCAACGTGTCGCCCGCAGCTCACGTGGAGCAACCACCGATGACTCGCCCTGGCGAAAAAGGGGGCTCCCGAGGAGCAGTAGCGGGGCTAATGACAGCCCGCACGTCCCAATCCCCATAGTGGGAAGAGAGAGGAAGTAGAAGGCGCGATAGGAGAAATATCATGGCAAGGCGTAGAGGGGAGAGGAAAAAACGGGGAGGGTAAGCGAGGAAAGCATGCCGAGTCCGCGCAGCCCAACTTGAGGGCCGCGGAGAGGAAGAGAGAGCCAGTGATGGCGCGGCGTGCAGAGGAAACGAACAAAAAAAAGCACACCAGCGAAAGGACTGCTCAGCCGTAACCATGTATCGATGGGTGCGTAGGTGTGTACCGATGCTCATCACACTTGCCTCTACCATCGAGGCCGCCCATCGTAGAGATGAAGCGTGAGAAGAAGAAAAGTGGAGAAGCACATATACTTCTGCCGTGAATGTCACGAATTCTTCAATTCGCTGCAGAGGAAGAGTGAGGAGAGATGGAAGGATAGGGAGCGGGGGGGGGTGAGCAGGGAGGCCGTCAGATTGAAAAGGTGACTCGGTAGCCAGAAGGAAAAAATAAACAGCCGCTACCATGGATAGCACAGCAAAATGCCTCGGAGGAACAGAATGGGGCTGGCTTGGGTGTGGAAAAGGGTTCCCCATAGGTGTGTCACCTCCTCATAGATCTCCTAACACGCACACACACGCGCGTTCGCTCAAGTGGATGCGGTCGCATGGAGCGGAGCTAAGAGGTCGGCCTCCACGGCCCTGGCGAAGCTAGTCAGCATGGACTCCACCTCGTCCGTTGACCACCGCCAGCCGCCCTCCAATGAAGCAGGGGCGTGCGTAGCCCCCAGAGGCAGTCCGGTCGCACCACTCCTCTCGTCTCTCACTTCAGTCGCCGCAAGCGCTGCAATGCGGGCCTGGTCGATGGCGCGACGCAACCGGTACTGTATCGTTTGCTGCACCGCTTTCACAGAAACGTGATCGGCCTCTGCCGGGTCAGCGCGCGAAGCGCTGAATGCGCAACGTCGATTCACGAGAAGCCTTGCTTCCACATACTCCACGACGGCATCCGGAAGGTCGTTGTCATGCAGACTCAACTCCATCAGCGAGTTGTTAAGATACAGCGCTGTGATGAGCGGGAAGGCCACGACCGCATCGTGACTGATATATTCGGGGCCACCTCGCCACGGCGCAGCGTAGGGCTCCGTGAGAGTGCCCCAAGGGCTTCCCTCCAATGCACTGTCGCGGGCAGAGGAGAGCGCCCCGTCCTCCGCCTTCCTTCCACCTTCCTGTACCTGCACACCCATTCTTCGCTGATCTTCCTGGAAGAAGTGCAACAAGCCCTTCACATCCCGGCTGCCGGGAATGTAATAGCAGCCCAGCAGGTTTTGTGAAAGATCCAGAACGCGCAGCGGGCACCCCGACGTAACCGCTGCCGAGGTTGTGCGCGGACGTGGCCACTTGGCAGGGGGGTGGACAAGAAGCTCAGCGAGGGAGGCGATCGCCACGCCACCACGCTGGCCCGAAATCTTGTTGCGGCTCAAGTCGACTTGCTCTATGGATGTGTGTAGTCGAAGTGCAGCGCACAGTTTTGACAAACCCTCAGCGCTGGCGCCGATAGAATTGTCTGCCAGATTCAAGCTACGCAGGAGCGGACAGGATGTCGTCAAGACAGAGAGCGGTCCAACATCGACAAGTCCCGTCCCACTTAAGTCCAGCACGCGAAGAGCGTTCACAGGGCAGCGGAGATGCGATGGGTGGAGTAGAGACACCTCGAAGGAGCACGGAGGTAATGTGGTATTCTGCGCACCGGTGCGTACCGCCTCACAAGCTACCGGCGGAGCTGAAGTAGGAGCAAAATGCCTGCATAAGCACCGAAGTCCAGAATCGCCGAGAGTCGCATGGCGGAGGGAGAGGCTGCCCAGGGGGGAGACCATCAGCACGCTGCGAAAAAGGGCAGTCCACCCCGACAAAGTCATCCACAGTCCGGAGAAGTCGAGGGATATATTCTCGTCAAGATGATGATTCGCTACCGGTGAGCATGCCGTATTCGCTGGAGCGGTAGAGGGAGCCACGCTGCTATCGTCACCTGCAATGACTGCCTTCGCGGCCTCAACGATATCACCGTTTCGCGGGGACTGAGAAGCATCCAGTACAGGTACTACCCGCGATAGCACGGCAGAGTGCATGTCAACCCCTTCCTCCTGACAGCAGGAGCCATAGAGGGACAACCACTTGCGTACCCTCAAGGGGGTGCTGTCCTGGTGTAGCTGCTGCATGGCAAGCAAGAGGGGAGAGACCGGTCGGAGAACGAAGAAAGAACTGCTGGCAGCAGTACCGTTGTTGCGGGTGGTGTCGGTTGTTGCCGTCAAGCTCTCGCACCTTCGCCTTCGGCCGCGCACCGGTACCAATGGAGCGGCATGCAGACGGTCGTGAAACCCTAACTGCAAAGCGAGGGAGTACGTTGGCTCGTGTAGTTGTCCGGTGAGAACTTCTGTCACAAGATGCGACTTGGGGGGGGGGAGGAAGAAGAACTGGAAGAAAATAGAAAGAGGTGAAGGGAGGATTAAGGTGCACGACGTGCGCCACCATCCCATAAAGACAAACACATGTGCATCCCCACCTAAGCGCCAAGTCTAGTACATCACTGACGCTGTAGAGTGAAGAGTTCGAACAGTAGAAACTACTTGAGTTGCACGTGACAACGTCTATCGAGCAATAGAAGTACGCCAGAACGAAATGGAGACAGGCTCGGAGAGGTTGCGATCCCCTCTCCACTTATATTGTTCCACCCTCGACGGTCCACATCTTCTTCTTTGCCCGTCCATACTGCCGCGACACTACCTTGCGGAGCGACAGCTTTGTTGGCTGGCTTAGCCCGACATCGTTTTCACTTACCCCTCGCATCTTCGCCATCACCAGACAGGCGTCGCTGTTTGGGGAAAACAACAAAAAGGGGAAGCGGTAGAGGGAGAGAAGACGCGAAAGCATGAGAGACGATGCAGTCATCGTCGACCTCTCTTGTGCGTATGTCCTGCGTACCCTCTCGTCTGCCCCCTCCCCCCTCCCTCTCCTCATTTCTCACGATGATCATCTCCCTCCTCCTCAATTCTCCTATCATGTGCTTGCGTGCGAGCGCTAGGAGACTATGGTAGCTTCTCCTCCTCTTCCACCTCCTGCATCTCAACCATTTTTCATATCTCAACATGTCATCCCTCTTTGGAGGAGAAAATATGGAGAGAGGTGACTGCATACTGGATGGAGTCGTACAACTTTACGCAAGCACGTTACTATGTCGGTTCGCGTCGAGGGCAGCTTAAAATATATGTATCCAAAGGTGAAGAAAGTGAAAGGTGGAGACGACGAAGTGGTACGGATAGCCTTGATCCATGGCAAAGGTGACCACAAGTACAGGAATGCAGCAGTACAGGCTGCTGGGGGAAAGGAGGAGCCGTGTCTCTCGCTTCTTCCTTTTCACTTTTGGCATTTCTGAGAAGGAGCGACGGAGGAGGAGGGGGGGCACCTCCATGCCCCATTTTCTCTGTCACGCGATCCCATACATACACACACGCAGAAAAGATTTCACGCGCCTGCATGGCTGCCTTCGGATCGGCCGATCCTCCCTCCTCCACTTTTTTCCTCCTCGTTTCATCCGGCTACGTGTCGGCGAGATCCTCACGCTCGTGGCAGCGGTGCCTCGCACATCTCGCATACCACCATGCCGGGTGCGTTGAGAAAGGTGCATATGTGGCACGCGATGCCCTGTTCCCCTGACGAGCCCGGGGTCACCCCACCTCTTATGGTGGTCGCGGCGGCTAGACTTGCAGCGGTAGCGGCTTGGGCTGTCGTTCCAGGAGCGGCGGCCCGTGGAGCTTTACCCTGACTGCCTTGGAGACGAGTTTCACGGAAGGCGGCAGTGTGCTCCTTGAACGCGGTTGCGGTAGGTGCACCCCCTCGCGGTCCGGCCTGTAGCAACTCCGGCGGAATAACCTCCCACTCCTCGTTGGTCGCCGTCGTGGCGCAGACTTGGGCGATTATATCGGCAGACTGCACAGCGAGGCTTTCACCATCGCGGATGCCAAGCTCCTGAAGAGTCAAGCTGTCCCACTCAGCGTCCTCGGCAAGGCTGCCATCGGCGCGTTTGCAGGCCTCCCCTGGTGCGGCTGCGGACGATAATGACGACGGCGGCGGTGACGAACGCCGCTTCAGAGGGCGGTTTTTGCCCCTCGTGATCTGCAGCACTTCCGGTGGCACCACATACCCGTGCCGCTCCCGTAAGTGTGCGCTTATGTACATCCGCAGCTGCCCCAAAGTGGTGTAGTAGTGGATGCCGTCTGCAATGAGATCCGCGTGACGCTTGCCTGACTGCCCGGCGGCAGCAGCACCGGGGAGATCGCCGAGGTGAAGGTGTTGCACCGCCGAAGAGGAGAGCTCACTGGTCGCATCATAAAAGTTCTTACGGCTTTTCTTTATGTGAAAAGTCAGCTTCAACGATCCATTCACGAAAGACTCGCCACTGCGATCCAAATGAGCCAGCCGAGCTGCGCAGCAGTCTGTGCACGGAGGAGGCCAGAGCTGCCGCTCTCCATTAAGGAAACCAACTTGTATGACAGTGCTGGGAACGGGCACGAAGGAAACCTGAGTTCGCGCCACCGGCACCGCGAGTAGAGCCGCCGTGGGCTTAGAATCTCCGTTGGCATCGCCGGTAGAGGTCCCCTTCGCCACGGCACCGCCCCCATCGATCATGCTCGAAACCGGCGGAGACATCATCGAGGCTCCGGTAGACACTTCAGTGCTACCCTCCGTGCCGCTCGCGGCGACGCTGACGGTAGTGGAAGTCGCTGCTTTCTGCAGCATATCTGAGCTGCCGTACTGCGCCAGCAGCTGGAGGTACTCCTCCATCGGCACGATCGTTAAGGGAGGTAGCCAGCACTCACTACGCCACTCACTAGCAGTCGGGCCCTCCAACGGCTTCGGCCCCGCGTTGGCGCGGTGCTCGGCCAGGTCCTTCCAGAGCTGCTCAGCCCGCTTCGCGCGCGCGCCATGCCAGAAGCCATCGGACGGGTTGAGCCACGGTATCTCCAGCAGACAACGCCCGTGAGCGCACGTGAGATGGTCAAAGGAAATCCGTGGTAGCATTGACAGGGGTGAGGCGTCGATGTCCTCCGTTGTCGAGGCTGGGCGGCGCACCAGGGCAGCGTCCTCTTCCTGCAGTGCAGCGTACCAGCGAGCTACCCACCACGTCGGCACGCAGCCGTAGGGAACGGTCAAGTCGGGCAGCGTCTGCGCCGTCAGCTTCTCTAGCATGTCCTGTGCGTAATAGAGACGGCCCTCGAGGGTTTGAGGGTCCGGTGGGGTAAATGGGGCGGGTGGGGTGGGTGGGGCGGGCGGGTTCGGTGACACTGGCGACCCCCTCATGCGACCCCCCGCCCCCCGTCGTGTGGTCACACGCGCATTCCAGGCCGCATCGCGCTGCATTTTCTTCTCCAGCGTCGTCTGCAATCGCTGCACCTCGGCCGTTTGATGAACGATCCGCTGCTGATGCATCTCCGTCCACTTTTTCGCGTATTCGCGGTATTCCTTGTCGCCTTGTTGCTTGAAGTACAGACGATTCGGGTGCTGAGACGCGAGCAGCTGCTCCTCTGTCTCCAGCCCGGTGGCGAGCTGCAGCTGAGCCACACCCGCCGGCGACGTCATAGCGCCTGCAAGCCAAAGGGTAGGATACCGCTTTTGCTCCTCCATTTTTCTCAAGCGCTGCTGATGGATGGATGTGAGTTGCTGTACGTTGGATTGCATGCACTTCTTGCAGGCAATACTCGACGAGGTGGCGGGGAGAAGCGGCAACAGCCAATGCGCGACATCCGCTTCGTTCACACTCCAGTGCGGATTCGACGATCGCAGGGTTCCTGTTCGGTGTGCGAACGTGAGCAACTCTGCAAATCGGTGCAGCCAGTAGTGTCGCAGCGGAGCCGGAACAGCCAAAACCTGTTGAGAGGGACGCAATACACCGTGCGGGCATAAAAAGCGTGCGGAGAGGTGCAACTCGCCGCGGTCTACGTTAAGCGTTGTCAAGCTCGCCAAATCCTTCGCACCTGCCAGAGAGGTAGACAGCGTTCCCGTGGCTGCAGGAGGAGCGGCATTGCCGGTAGAAGAAGGCGGCGCAGAAACGCGAGCCTCCAACATCACGAGGACGCCGGTGTAGCCCTCAGCGTAGCGTACACGTTTCCACCGCAGCTGGCTCACATAGAAGGATGCCCACGCCTCCACTACTTTTTCGCTGACAAGTACCCGCTGGGGTTCCTGTTCATCTGCGCTACTCTCTGAAGTATGCGTGTGAGGCGCGCCCGGCACGGCGGCTTCGGTGTTGCTGCGGACATCACCGCCCCTCCCCTTCTCCTCTCTTCCAGCGTCTCCCCCGTGTCCCGCCTCCTGCCACGCCTCTGTGAGTAACTTCTCCGCCGCTTCATCCTCAGCCGCCCGCACGGCGAGTGACTGCACCGCAGCAGCCATCGCAGCCGCGCACAGCGGGCACATGTTGGATAACGTCAAGGCGCACGGCGACCGTGGCGAGGGTCTTGTTGCGGAGGCCACGACCGAGTCACGGAACTCCGTCTTCTTGGATACTCGATCCCCCGAATGCGGTTGTGCGGCTGCGAACTCCGCAGTCCTCTCTGCTGCCCTGAGCGGTGCGCCGCAAGAATCGAGAAAGCTGGCCAACTTCGCATAAACGTTTGCGGAGATGACTTTGAAAGAGGCCCACGGTGATACACAGCCGTGTGAGCAGGTGAGGGACGGTAGGGCCTGCAGCAGGGCGTGCTGGCGTATCTGCTGATAAAGCTCTTGAACGCTCTCAAGTTGGCCGTAGCGCAGCGGCCCTGTAGCGGCGGTGGACACCACCGTCCCTTCCACAGTGCCATCGTCCTCACACTTCGCCGAAGCCTCCTTATCCTCGGCACCGGCGGAGGCGATACCCCTGTCAACGCTAACGCCCGCGACGGTATCGGATGTAGCACCCTCCGTCCCGATGGCAGCGGTGGGGTCCCTCCGGTTGTGCTTTAGCTGCGACTCGGCATTCGCACCCAACGCAGCAGCATCCACAAACGCTGGCAGAAAGAAGCGACCGAACTGCTGAAGCCAGTGGGTAGGAAGCACGTACAGCGGCGAGGTCGAACTTGGGACGTCCGGGGTCGCACCGGCTACCGCTGAAGCCGAGCTCAGTTCTGGTGCAGCCGCAACGCCATCAAAGACGGCCTTTGCGGTCGTCGCCCACGCATCGAAGAGGGCAGCCACCTCAGCTCTTTTCTGCACCCACTCACGGCGCTTCTCCAGGCACTCTGCGTTGACGCGATCAACGTAGTGGCGCAGGTACGCCGGATACTCGGCCGGGCTCGGAGAAGCGAAGGTGCGGACCATCTTCGCCACAGACGGCGCCGCATGATCTCCCGTTACCCCCAAGTGTGAAGGGTTCGTTGCGTCCGCCGATGCCAACAGCGACGGGTGTGTTGCGGAGGCATCCACACGATGATACACAAGGAGGTAAGCGTCGGTGGAGACCCCACGCTGTCCCTGATACCGATTTAACCGCGACACATCGGCATCATTGAAGTTGAGCCACGCACAGGCTTGTGGGGACGCGTCGGTGGTGCCCTGCTCAGAGACGTTCCCGTGATACGTGTAGTGTCCCGAAACAGCCGTGTCGCCCAAGTGGTTCAGCACACCGCGCAGCTCGTACAGCTCAGCCGCTTCCGCCCCCGAGGCCCTCTTCCCAGAGGCACGCGCTTGCTCGCCTGAGGAGGGAGTGCCGGATGTGTGACCTCGTTGGTGCTCATGCCACTGCTGGACGTAGGTGGTCATATCCAGTGAAGTGGGGAAGGAAGTGGCTGTGGTGACTTTGTGCCTTTGAAGCGTGTTGAGGTCGAATTCAAAGCGGTTCCAGTGGATCACCAGAACGTCTGGTAGGGTGCGCATGTACTGGCGCGACGTCGCCACGGCCGTTTCGCCACACTGCTCACACATGAAACCCTCCACAGACTCCGGTTTCGAGAACTCCGACAAGGCATCCTCTAAGGTGGGGCGCAACGGAAGGGAGAGATGTAGAAAGGGTTCCGCGCGCTTCACCGAACGCCCGCAGGCGCCACACCGCCGATCATATAAGAGAGTGCCAGAGAAGGCAGAGGTGATGGCGGTCTGCATAGCGGGGCCACAGTGGCATCGCAGCCAGTCCAGCAGCAGTGTCAAAAATTCTTGCGCATCTTGCTGCACCGTCACATCAAGAGAAAGGTAAGACGCGAAAGAACTGGGGTCTGCGCCGCCGCCTGCCCGACTAAAAGCCATGAGGGTGAACAACTCTCGCAGGCCAGACTCAGCCACACGGCTGGCGCTGCTTCCTTTCGAAGGATCGTCGTGGGCAGCATGAGGCAGTGACGTCATCACAGTAGCCGCATCTCCATCCACGAGGATGGCACGACGCACCGGGGCCACGCTGAAGAGCAGCTGCAATACGGAGCTGAAGTAGCATGTGTTGGCCAAATTGCAGACGCCACGCCACAGACAAGGGAACGAGTCGTCCGCCTGCACGGTACGCTCTACCGTGACGCTCGAGTCGGCTAGACCCCTTACCTCGGCGTTAGCGGCTCCAAGGGTACTCTTAGCGCTGCCCACAGTTGCTTCCCGTGTGGCAGCTGCGGTGGAGAAGGACGACGAAACGGGGTCCACAGGGGCGTTGCTCCCGATTGCCACCGTTGTACTCGTGCTTTGTACAGTTGGCAGAGGAATCACGCACGGACCATCCCCCATCATTACACGCAGGTAATCCTCTCTCACCGCAACGTCACTGCCGAGCTGCCGCAGACCTGCCATGCAGCGTGGTGACGCCACACAGTTGAAGAGACGCCCGTTCTTACCCACATGCGTGGTCATGCATGGTGTTTGCAGACGGTACGCCTTATAGAGAAGGGAGGAGGGAATGACAGAAAGAAGCGCCTCCCTTTCGGCGGAGACATCCATACGTTTGGGGGCTGGCAGGTACGGCTGATATGTACCTTCGCCTTTCTGAGAAGCAAACAAAGTAGGCGGAACAGCCGTCTCGATGCCGTCATCGGCATCCACGTCGATAATGTCGATAGCCTTCCCTGCTGCGAGAGAGCTTGCATCAACGGATCCAACCGCGACGGTCTCTTGCGATGAGAGACCCGTCGGCGGGGCCAAGACCTTCAGCAGTTCGAGATGGGGGGTGCAGTGGACAGTGGCACACCCCTGAAGCACCTCAGTCGCCCACGCATCACTTGATGGGAGCGTGACCGCTGAGGTCATCACTGCGGTGGCCCCTGCCTCGAGGAAAAGCGCGTCTTCGCCTTTCATTTTTTTTTGGCTCGAGTCTCTCTCCCGCCCCCTGGCCGCTAAAAAGCCGGGGAGACTTAAAACCTACAAGAGAGGGAGGAGAAGAAGAGGAGCGGAGATGTGAAATGGCGTCCCTTTACGGCGATGGAAACGCATCCGCCTTTTGCAAAGAAGAAGAGGGGGAGAGGCAGGAGGTTGTGGAGAGGAGCTCGAGAGAAAGAGAGAGAGAGAAAGCGGTTACTTACCGAAAGGTTGCAGCGTCAAACAACTCCCTCCCGCTCAACAGAAAAAAAAAGAGAGGGAGGAAAGCGGAAGGGGGGAGGTCGCAGAAGGACGTGATCGACGATACGGCGCGGAAACCCTCCCGATGAAGAAAAAAAGGCTTGTGAAACCGGCCAAGATCACGCTAGTTGTGGAATTCAAAGAGATGCCTTGTGCGTTGCGTTGTGTGGTATAGGGCAGAAAATAAAAAGTGTCGGCCACACTGTGAATGAAAAGAAAGGTAGGCAGTAAAGTCAGCAACAAGAAACCAAAAAGTGGGGGCAGCTTGAACGTTCGGTGCGCTTTCCAAGCGATAAGGAGGGGGAGTGTAAGACCAAAGTGTAGCTAACCCGCAACGCGAGAAGAGAGAGCGAGAAGGAAAGGTGATGAAGCGAGGTGAAAGGAAAAGGGGAAAGCGGAGGGTGCGCAATGGGATACCAAACAAACGCGAGGAGCAAAAAGGCCAGGGAAAGTGAAGCATTGTCACATCGCCTCTACAGCTAAAGGAGACGAAAGAACCAGTAAGATATATTCATATACATATATATATATATATTGAGCGACGCTTGTTAGAGGCGTGCGACATCCGAAGTAACCGCACACCCCACAGCCCCTCTTCTCCATTCTGAGAAGAGCTCTCTCTTCCCCTTCTTCTCTTCGAAAGTAGAATGCCACACGAAGACTCGTTCAACAAAATAGAAAGAGCAGCTCGGCGTCAAAACAGTTGCCGCCTCACCCGCTTCTTTTCCCCCACCACCGTAAGAGAAAAGAGAGTGCAAGCAAGCAGGTGCATCACGAGAGGCACTCTCTGTGCAGCCCCGGTGTACTTGCCACACACTTGAATGCAAAAAAAAAAACGTGGGGTGCGCGCGTGGATGTGTGTGCGAGGGGAGTCGAAGACGGGGGAGGGGAACAACGGCGAGGACGAGGGAGAAGGAGCGAGGAGAGAGAAGGAGGAGAGGAGAACGTGTTCAGGAAAGGACAGGGACTTGGTTGGAACGCGAGACATCGCTCTCTAAGGGGTCAGCGAGAACCCGCTGCTTTGTGTCTGCGTATGTATTTCATCTTTTTTTCTCCTGTGGCTTTACTACGCCCTCGCCCTTCAATGGAGAAAGAAGCGAAAGACATTCAGCTGGGAAGAGAAGGGAAAGAAGTGAACAACGACAAAAGGCAGTGGAAGAGCAGCTCAGGAGTCTCCTGCTACAGAGCAACACTGCCACCCCAAAAAAAAAAACGCACGAATGAAATGCGTGTGTAAGAAAGAGGAAGATGAGAAAACTTGTCAGCAGACTCGACATGTGGCCTGGCGTGTCGCGTTGGCGATGTGCTTGCTGGTGGTTAAGTGAGAAAATGGCAATAAAGGGATAAGAAAGGTACAGTATCGCTTACATGCTCCCACTCCCTCTACCCGCTTCTCCACACTTTATTTTTTCCTGGTGCCTTGCGTTCGCATCTTCCTTCCGCATCAGAACCGCCCTCGTCGTCCCAACTTACTTGAAGAGCGTCACCAATGGATACTGATCAGAAACGGAGCAGCGGACACGCGTAGGCACCTTGACTCGGTGCAGCAGCGAAGTCGGCGCCGCGTCATCGTCGTTATTGCTGCCGAGGCTTTTCGTGTCGCTTCCATCCTCCGTTGTCCCCTTATGTCGTGCCTGCGGGAAGTGTCTACTGTACTGCGCGGCGATGTACACGCTGTGCCACTCCCGCTCCGCCTCTGTCAGCTCCACCTCAATCATCGGGCGGAGCGCCACCACTCGGCAATGGCGGTACTGCCGCTGGAAAGGGCGAGCTGAGAACTGGCCACTGCGGGAGGCGGGGCCACGCCGCACCCAGCCCCGAAGCAGAGAGCGTTGGAAACGACCTGCTACCTCCGGCATACCCACCGACGTGTCACCTGACACGCATGCTGCGTCTCCCTCGACCTTTGTCAAGGCAGGTTCCTTTGATAATTCCGAGGCTATCGAGTCTTGCTCGGGAGGTACACCAGCGCTGTTCACCGCGCTCGATGGTGGATGATCTGTAGCAGCTCCCAGTCGCCACACACCCTCCTGCGCGTCACGGTATGCCGCAAGAGGGATCGGGGTGCCCACTGGAGCGTCCGCTGCGACGACGATGGGATCCAACGTTGCCTCGCCCTCAACGGCCCCACTGACTGCCGCCTGCGTCCCTGTCAGCGACGCAGCGGCAGTGTTGCTGCGGCCCTGCTCGTCCGTCGATAACGATGGCCCCAACGAACTAGCTTGTCCGGCCTCCCCGTCTAGTGGGGTACGGTCTTGCTGCAGTGCGTTCAGCTCTCTCCACCGCCGTACTTTCTTCGCCGCAGCCGACGAAGCCACACCGGGAGAAGGACGGAAGTAGTAGTAGTTGGTGATGCGATCTATCCGGTGCCGCGCACAGGTGTTGGTCGTTCGCTCCTGTCCTGCCGGCGATCCAGCCCGGGCCCACGCATCTTCAAAGCCGGGGACATGCTCTCGAGCCCCCAAAAAGAGATTACCCACCACGATGTCAGGCCGCACGTGATGGGATACCCAGCTCAATGCCATCGCGCGGTGCGCATCCAACTCGCCCGGCAGGCGGCCGTGGCGCCGCCCTAGTGCAGCCGCACCGGTGGGCTGTTGCGTCTGTAACGTGAAAGGGCTCCCATCCGCGCTGACGGAGGAGCCCGCGATGAGGCCCATTTCGTTCGTACCGAGACTTTTTCCACGATAGGATAAATCCAGAGTGGTGAGCACACATCGATGGCGGCGGGGGACGCGCGACTCCGACAGGGAGCTACTGCTGTTGTTGCCCTCGTCGGCAACGGCAGGTCCCGCAGCATCGCCTGTCTTCGTATTCGAGGGATCCACATCAGGAGTGGAAGAGAGTGGTGAAGACGTGGGTGGGAATTCGCGACTGTTTAACACAGCACTTAGGCCTGCGCCCATCCCGGGTAGCAGCTGTGCTTCCCACGCGCACGAGTCCTTGATGAACATCTGCACCTCTCCGCACCGACCGTTGCGAGCTCTTCCAACAAGTCGGTAGCCGCAAGGAGTGTTCAGTGCGGGCGTTGGCGGTGCCTGATTCCCTGGTCCACCTTCCTCCTGGGCGTTGACGATGGAAGGCGCGGGGGCAGAGCTGGATAGCTCGGAAGGCTCTGAGGGCGTGTCGACCGGCAAGGCCTCCAGATTGGTTGACGGCGGCGTTGCAACGTCGACACTCACCTGCGACTGCCCGCGCGCAAGTTCTACACCGTAGATGTGCAAACCCCCCGTTATGGGTGCCCTGAGCGAGTCCTTCGTAGCAACCTCCGGTGGCACCTCGCCGAGCTCTCCCACACGCGTCAGCGCCTCCGCAAGCTCCGGGGTAGAGTCCTGGAGCGCCACCACATCGGGCGAGGCGGCACGGATCGTCTCGCATACGAGCGGAATCCGCTCCGCCATCGAGAGACGCCGTCCACAGCGATGGTGCGTGTGAGCACTTCCGTCCACAGACCAGGACAAAATCGATAGCGGGGGAGGGGGGGACGATGCAGTGGCGTAAGCCACAGGAGACGACTTCGAATCCACCGCGGCAGAGCTCGACGCAGTGGCACCAAAACGATAGGCCGATCGAATAGTGCACGTGCACGCCCACTGGGAAGCCTCAGAGCAGCGACCCGACGCGAGCAGGCTGTGGCCAGCAACGTTCAGCGAACCGCTGCGAGGTGGGCACCGCATGAAGCCACGAAGAAACGTTATGGGATAAAGCATCGTGTGGAGCGTCGCCCTTCACGAGTATCTCCGCCTTAAAAGCCGTTAAATAATATGTCTTCCCCTGTCCTTCTCTTCCTGCTTCCTGGTGGCTACACAATGATGATGCGTTGACGGAGATAAACAGAAGAAGAAAGGGCCGCAGGTATGCAGCGACATGTACGAATGGAGAGGACAGCGATGTAGAAGAGTACAGCAGCGCCCATGCTACGCGTTTTCACGCTCTCGTGTGTAGGGGGGTGCCCGCTCACTTCTTTTCTCCTCCCCTTTTCCTTTCGAGGAGAGGTGACACGGATCGTGGAAAGTTGTGTGCTGAAGAAAATTATTGTCGAGCAAATGGAAAGAGGCAGGGGGGGAAGGTACAAAGGGGAGCGCTACACCCCACGGTGGCTCATCGAGGCATGAGAAGTTACGAAAACAGGAAAGGGTATGCGTGCGTAGGCGAGTGATCTTGGGGAGAGCGACAGGGGAGAACCGGACGGGTAGCACCGCGCAACCGTGAAGGACAAGGAAAGAACATGACAAGGGAAAAAAAGAAGAGTAGGAGGCAGGTTACCGAAGATCGATACGGCACGAGCAGGATCTCCCTCTTCGGGTTGCACAGAAAATAAGCGTTTCTCAATTTCGTTTTCTGCTGAGCTGATGTGAGATGCGTCGAAGTTCAACAGGTCCCTCCAAGGCGCACGTGTGAGGTAAAGAGAGTGTGTCATGGGGGCCCGCCCACCCATACACAACCATCGCTCTCTGCTATCACCATCAGCTGGAATAGAGTCGCTGGGCGAAAGCAACACCGCTGCACCTCCAAAAAGAATGGCGTGGCTGCCGAAGGAGAGAAATCGTGCGAGAGAGACATAAAAAAGGAAGGAGGTTGGTCATGGGAGAAGACAACGCAGCTGGCTCTTCCGCTGCTGTAGAATCCGCCGAGAGCCCCACCATGTGAAGGGGTTCCCCCACCCCCAAAACAGGCACCCCAACCCTTTCACGCTGGCTCACCCCTCCATCCTTTTCCCGAAGGCGGACCGACCTTCTGGAGATGGTGCAGTGCTGTTCTGCCGCCGCCACTCCTCCTCCTCCTCCACACGGCGCCGCGCTCGCTCTGCACATGCCTCTACTCGCTGCGGGGTGAACCAACCAGACGTGGGGGTGGCCACCGCTGCGTCAGCGCCAGCAGAGAGCGACGGCTGTACTTCCTGCTGCTCTGCTGCGCAGCTCCTCAGCAGCTCTTCGAGAAAAACTGCAGTGCCCTCCTCCTCCCCGCCAACATGATGCAGATAATGTTCCGTCACACCAGAGCTGCTGAATACCACAGTGTTCACGCCATCAGCGATGACGGTGCGCTCTCTGTCCGCAAGGCGCGTAGCGGCCGCATCCTTGGGGGAGAGCGAAACAAACTGCATGGGGGGAAAAGTAGTGAGGGGGGCGTCGACCGACTCAGGGACGTCACCGAACGCCAGCGCTTTGGACAACTCGAAGGATAGGGCATTTTGACGATGCTGTGCGAGTAACCATCGCACACAAGTGGCCTTGTCCACTCCACGACGGTGTAAGCACACACTGTTGGGTTGGCTTTTTAATTCGAGGCCCGCCGCCTCGAGACGACTCCTGGCCTCGGCGCCAATCACCGCGCACTGTGGGCAGCATCGCCATGCGGCATCGATCTCCGTGACAGCTCCAGTTGCCGTCTTAGGGAAGACATGATCAAAGTACTTCATGGGGATGCCCATCACCACCACCTGTGCCACCGCTGCCCCAGCGGCCACTGAACCGTTTGCCTGAGGTAAGCGTTGCACATCCACTAGAGCATCCTGCGTCTCCTTCAGGAAGTATCCGTAAGCCGCAACCGCTTTGTAGCTGAGCACCTGCGACTGTGCGAAGCACACTTGCGGCGTAGGACCGGTCTTCGACCCATCCAGGTGGGACGAAGCTATTGCAGATCGCTCGGAGAGAAGCTGGCGCAGTATCTCGGTGAAGGGTTCATGATATTTGGCGCTGAGGCAGCTGCAGAACATTTTCTGCGCTGCGGCTATGTTGTGATCGCAAGTGTATGAAACGCACTCGAAGAACCGCACGAGGGCACGTCGGCCCTCCTCCCTCGCGATAGCGCATGTGATTTCGTCTATGGTGGTGGCCGAGCCGCCGCTGCCGACTTCGCCCATCACGGAGGGTATCCTGTCAGCGCTGGTGGTGAGGCCCTGCTGCCGATACGTGGGCCACTCCTCCAGCGCAACGCCAGCGGGCGGCACCATCGCCTGAATGATATCGGTGTTGTCATCTGCGACTGGGATCGCCGCCGCAGAGGAAGACGCGGCTCCCTCACGCCACCGGGGGTGCAGCCGGTCCATGTCACGCCACACGGTCTCCCATGGACGACTACGGAACAGGGCGGCGCCCGTGAAGCCACAAAGATACAAAGCACCAGGCGTGGGCTCAGGAATGTCAGCGCCTCGTGATGGCCCTACGACAGGTGCTGTCAAGTCCGGCCCCTTCGCGTCGGCGCCCTCACCACCCGCCACGGCAGCCTTTAGTCGGAAGAGAGAGGAGGCCAAGTCTGGGTAAAGCTGGGTCCACATGCGCTTCCCTGCGGTCGACACCACACAAAGTGAACCGCCTCGCTCGAGAAAAAGGCGAAGCCACGGGAGACAGCTCCGATAACGCGCCCCATAGCCCATCCCAAGGCGCTGGCTCTGGGCAAGGGAGAGGTACTTTCCGTGTGCACGGGACGGGGTAGGCGTAAGTGTGCCATCCATGTCCGCTACTATCCAATGGCCTTTGAACATTGGCAGCGGCGAATATGTATAAATGAAGCTTTGCAAGGGCGGGGGGGCAGGGGGAAATTGTAGATAGGAAACGAAAGGTAAACACACACACACACGCACAGGCCCTCGAAGGAAGAGAGCCGGAGAGAGAAGATGGGGGGGAGGAACGAGTTTGCTGGATGAACACAAGAGAAAGGACCAGCGAGGGTCGCAGACGGGAGGAGCAGGAAAAAAAATAGCGAAAGGAGGAAGAAGAGAAGGTAGAATAAAATCAAGATAGGATGTGTGTGTGTGTGCGGGTGGAGGAAACAGGAGGAGTGTCCCCTCGATGCGTCAGCGATGCCCGTGAAAAGTTACCAACATCAGCGCCTCCTGATGTGCTTCGCTTTTCCGAAGCGTCCTACCAGCACCCGGACTTGTCTCTGATGAGGGTGTGAAGAAAGGGAGAGAGGTGAAAAGGAATAGGGACGGAGAAAAGGTGGGATAACGTTATAAATTTTTTTCCGCATGGGGACGTACCGCGAAAAGGAAAAAAAGAGGCACACGCTTCGGTATCAAAAGACATCTGGAGCTTTTTTTTCATGTGCCTTGTGCCCCAGCTCTTTTCCCGCACGCTGGTGAAAGGAGGCGGAGGGACGTCCGCAAGAGGGGGTGAAGGAAAGAATGCGCAACCCCTCCTGCCTGCTTTAGCGCGGAGGAGAGAAACGGGGGAGGGGGAGAAGAGAGGGAGGGAAGGAGGAACAAAGAGAAAGAGAGAGAGAGA
Organism: Borovskyia barvae; assembly: GCA_030849085.1. NCBI lineage: Eukaryota > Euglenozoa > Kinetoplastea > Trypanosomatida > Trypanosomatidae > Borovskyia > Borovskyia barvae. Next base: position 55,798 of record JASAOM010000994.1, read on the forward strand.
AGCGGGGGGAGGAAGCATCGGATGCCACTTAGAATACGAGGCGACTCTTGCCTTCCTTTCGCCTCACTTTTTCTTTCGTTCCCACACCCACACACACACGCAGCGGTAGAGAAACTCGAATGCTCCCCTCGTCCTCTTCCCCGTCGAAAGCACCAACGCCTCCCCCTCCACCTGCATGACGGACCGAGCAGCAGCGATAGCCTCCCCTCCATCACCGTGCGAGCGATCTCTTCTGTGCGCAAGTCGCAGCATGGCCCCCTTCATGAAAATGTGTCGAGTACCGAGGTGCTTCGCTTTGTTCTGGTTGTTTTCTTTGGTGAGGGGATGAATAAACTCACGTTCCGCCAACTCCCCACCCTGCACATGAATCCACGCATCCACCTCTTCAGCTTCCTCTGTTATGGCCACCCGCCGCTACGCAAGCCAACAAAGCCGCCCTACTTCATCCACAAAGATCTTTTTTTCTCTCTGACCACCACCACCGTCGAGCCCCTCCGACACACACAGATACTGGCGTTGCACGCAGTGGCGAACACACGGTACGGAAGGACAGTCTTCCCGGGTGAAGAACAGAAGGCATCGAAAAAAAAAAGGATAGAAGGAAGGAGAGAGAAAGAGAAAGTGCTGGGGATTCCTGAGAAGCCGTCGTCTTCCAGAAAAAAAAATTTCACACACACACACACACCGTCTCTCCTGCTCCCTGCGTTTTACCTCTCTTTTATAGTTTATACGTATCTCTCTCTCTCTCCGCATGCACATATACATGTATATATATATATGTGCATACCTGGGTTTTGCCCCCACATTTCGGCGAAGGGTGGTTGAGGAAGGATGGCGAGGGGCGGCAGGACGACGGTATTTCGAAAAAAAGGAGGGCATGAAAAGGAGTTACGCTGCAGGAACAAAAATATGGAGGCGAAGGAAAAATGGGGGGGCGTTGGCGCCTTCTCTCTCCCACGTGCTACCGAACGATGAGAAGAACGAGAGGCCGTGGCGGCCGAAGGGAGGGAGGGAGAAGACGAAGGAAAAGAGCTCACACAAAAAAAACTTTTCTTCGCATCATTATACACCCAAAAAAGCGGGCGGAGTGCATCACAGAAGTGCGAGAGAGATGTGTGGGCAGCGCTACACACACACACACACACACACACGTAGAGAAAGCGAGAGGAACGAGAAGCAAAGCGGTTCGGTGAACGAGGAAGAACAAAGGGCAAAAAAAGAGGAAACATCCGAACACAAATATATATATATGTATAAATGCAGGAAGCCCTCTTACCGGTCAGCGTATAGGCCACACGTATACCTGACAGTAATTCCCAGCAGAAGATGTAGCGACTGCCAATAGAAGGACGAGTAGGAGCAAGGGACAGAGGAAAAGGCGCAATATAAAGAAAACCATGAACGCGAAGCTCCCTACCAGGCTGAATACGTGAGGTTCGCCACTGTGGGAGTGTACGTTCCCAAGCTGCCGCTCCCTTTCTATTGGGCTTGGGGTGCGCCAACACGGAGGCTGACGCCCACCGGAGTTCTCTTCTCCTCCTCCCGCAACGGACCTCCACCATCTTCCTCTTATCGGTGTTTTGCAACAGCCGATAGCTACAAAGTATAGAAGCTCTGTTGATCGGTGGGCTGTCCGCGACAGGGCTAACCCACGAAGAAGGTTGGTCTTCACCATGAGCCAGTCTCCTCTGTATAAGTGTGCACCGGTATGTGTCTGTATGTGTGTGTGTGTGTGGAGAAGAAGTCGAGTGAGGAGAACAGGCCTGCATTCACACACACACACACACGCACACGTACAGAGTGAAAGAGAGAGAGAGAGAACTCCGGGAGGAGGAAACAGAAAGGGAAAAAAAGGAAGAGAGAAAAGTCTGGAAACCCGCTGAAAAGAAGGAGGCAAAGAACAGCAAAAAAAAAGAAGAATAATGGAGGAGGAAGGCCCCGGCGAGGTTATACGCCGCTTGTGGAATTCTCTTCTCCGGTGCACAAGATCCTCACCCTCACTTCTTTCGTTTCCTCTCACGCACAGACATGCACACAGACGCACTCTTGCCCCCCCCGCCCTCTCAGCGATGCACAACTGTGGCACTTGCGCATCGATCGTCGTTTGCATCGCGGAAAGAAGATCTCGTTCAACTCTGCACGACTTACGGAAGAAGTATTTGACTTTTATTTTTAAAAAAGTATAAAACCCAAACAGAGGCTGTGAGGGGATCACAGAGAAGGAAAAAAGGAGGAGAGCGGTAGGGGAAAGAAGGGAGGGAGAGCAGGAGCAATGGCGATCCTCCCCTAACACACACACGCATTCATCAACACCACCCAACGCAAGAATCCTCCTCCCTTGACTGCCTCCCTCCCTCTTTCCGCTCGCTTCCCCCACGTGATTAATAAAAATGAAAAACTTCGTTGCTCAGCGAAGCGCACGTCCGCATTCACTTTCGGCACCGGCTACAAAGGTAAACCCGGTGTCGTTTTTCAAAGGGGGGGATCGACTGCCTTTGTGCAGCCCATCCCCTCGCCCTCACCCTTACAGTCGCTCCCGAATCGCAGAACTCAGCTTCTGTGTGTCCTTGTGGAAGTTGCGGATCCCTTCAGCGAGCTTCTCCACTGCCATGGCGTCTTCGTTGTGCATAAACAAGAATTCTGCCTGGGTCAACTCCGGAAGCTTCGCGATCTTCTCCGTCACGTGCGCGGGGTCAAGCTTGCGTGTGAGCTTCGCATCACCCTGCGCCAGCTTCTCGAGCAATGCAGGAGAGATCGTGAGTTTATCGCAACCAGCGAGTTCCATAACTTCCCCTGCGGTGCGGAAGGAAGCACCCATCACAATCGTCTTGTAGCCGTGCTGCTTGTAGTAGTTGTAGATCTTGGTGACGGAGATGACGCCGGGGTCAGCCGCGCCAACCAAGCTCTCCGCCTTGGATGGATCTGCCTTCTTGTGCCAGTCGAGGATGCGGCCCACGAAAGGGGAAATCAAAGACACGTTCGCCTGGGCACACGCCACCGCCTGCGCGAAGGAGAAGAGGAGAGTGAGGTTGCAGCAGATGTGGTGTTTCTCCAACTCCCGCGCAGCCTGGATGCCCTCCCAGGTGGAGGCCAACTTGATGTAGATACGGTCACGCTGAATCCCAGCCTCCTCGTACAGTTGAATCAGCAGGCGCGCCTTTTGAATCATTTTCTCTTGATCGAAGGAAAGCCGCGCATCCACCTCGGTGCTGACACGGCCGGGCACGACCTTCAAAATCTCCAGACCAAAGCTTACCGTCAGCTTGTCCAACGCCAGCGCCAAGATATTTTCGTTCCTGTCCGCATCGGTGAAGTATGTGGAGAAGCGGTCGATGTTTGCCTTGGCAAACTCGATCGACTCCGTGACGAGGTTCGCGTATGCCGGCATTTGAGAGCCGGCCAGCACCAGCGAGGGGTTCGTCGTAGCATCCTCCGGCTTGAATTGGGCGAGTAAGCCGAAGTCAGCCGTATCTGCCACGACGACGGTCATCGTGCGGAGCTGTTCGAGTTGGTTCGACATTTCTTCTTTTTTAGATTTTTTTTCGGAGGGAGAAGTTTTGGAAAAGGAGCAAAAGGGCAAAAAAAATAAAAGGAGAGTGAAAGACAGCGAGAGTGAAGAGATGGCCGAGAGAGATTATCTCTGTTCTTCTGTTTCAGTCTTTCTGTGCGTACGTGGGTGGGTTTAGGTGTGTTGAGGTAGGAATACCCTTTCGCAAATAAAGAACGAGGCGAGGCAGGTCAAAGAGACGAGGATACCGAAAAAAAGACGAGAAAATGTGGTGATGAGACTGTGTGTATTCAAAGAGAAGAAAGATGAAGGGGGGGTGCGTGGTACATATGCATACATATATACATATATAGAGAGAGGGAGAGAGAGAATCGTGTTTATAGAAATGTGTAGACGAGAGAGAGGAGGAAAAGGAGGCAGAGAGGAGAAAAGACCGTGAGGAGAAGTAGGGTGAAAAAGAAAGAGAGAGAGAGAGAGGAATCGAAAGAACGGGGAGGTCGGCAGCGACGGTGGAGGCGACGTTCGTAATGTGCAACAAAGGAAAAGAAGTCGTCATGGTGCGTGCCGAAAGAGAAAAGCACGACGACCGTAGCTAAGCGATCCAAAGCAGAAAAAGCGGGGGTGTCTTGGCCCTTCCTCTTCTTCAACCCCCTCCCGCCCCACCCCACCGCACACACAGACCAACACAGACACCGATTATTTCGAGTCACCGCTTGCCCTCGACCCTGCGGCGCTTTCTTCCCTTCTTGCCCTTCCCTCTCGTGACGTTGCGCACCACACAAGGCCCACCCCATCGCAGTAAAGCAATTTTCGCAGAAGTTAAGAGGAAAGGGTGAACTCAGCGAGAGGAATATAAAGGACAGTAAAGGGCAGCCGGAAGGCTTGTAGAGTAGGAGAGAAGGTCGTGTGAGGGGAGGGGGGGGGATAGGAGAAGAAGAAGATTGCACAGTAGGCTACTCCTTTCGAATCTCAAGAAAGGATGCGCAAGAGCGCCGGTCCCGAGTAAAGTGCTGATGCGGAACGAAACGCTTGGACAGGCGAGAACAAAGGGGGATAATTATGGTCATCTCAGGTGATACACGCACCCACACACACAAACAACACACGCAAGACTACAAAAAGGTCACCTACTCCGCTCCCCCCTCCTCCGTCGTAGAAGTGCGGGCCAGCCTTTGGCGAAGAAGAGGGAGGACAAAAGAGAGAAGGGAAATCATAGAGAGAGAGAGAAAGAGAGAAAGCGAAGACGGAGGGGGGGTGAAGAACGTGGTCAAGTGGGGAGAGGAAAGCAAACATGACATCGACAGCAGCAGCAGCAGCAGCAATCGACAACGCTGTCCAGTTCTCTCCCCTCTTATTTTTTTACGTTTCTCATAGAAGGCGAGAGAAAGGGCGAAACAGAGTTCTTTTTGATCATAATAAAAAAAAGAGATCACACCGCGCACTACAAACAGACAAACGCAGACCATTCTGAATATATATATGTGTATCTGTGTGAACCGGAAGAAAAGAGAGAAGGAAGCTACCTGTATATCACCCCACACACGCCTCACGGACACGCACACTTCCTAATGATGTCCCTAATAGCTCCTACTAATAGGAGAGGAGCGACGAGGGGAGGGGGGGGGAGGACGCTTACAGATGCACGGCGAGGTGAAAGTATAAAACTCTGTGTAAAGTAAAACATATTTTGTATAAAAAAAGAGAGAGAATGGGGAATGTTTTCGAGCATATAAATAAATATAGAGAGAGAGAACGAGAACGAAGAGGGGAAGCACTTGATACTTGTTGTCCCACCCTTCCTTGACGGAGGCGCGATGAAAAACAAAAGAGAAAGAGAGGGAGAGGGGGGCTCTGATCCCCCGAAGTACGTGGGGTGCCTGAAGGAGAACGACAGCATCGCCTGGATGGAGCTTCGGGGGGGAGAGGGAGGAGAGGGGGCTGCGGAAGTACAGCCCATTGGGATCAAAGGGATGAGATATGTACAACAGCCCAACGAGGCTTGAGAAAAGAAAGATGAGGGAGAACCCGCAAGAGGAATGTCAAGTGCGGTTTCGCGCCGTCATGATGCCCTCTTCCTCCCCCATCTTCGCCCCGCATCCTCTCATCTTTCTCTCTCTCAGTGCATCGCCACGACGTCCACGCTCCGCATCGCCTGAGAGAGAGAGAGAGAAAAGGCCATGAAATTCGATAGACTTCCCCGTGACCTCATACCTGCAAATGATCAAAGGAGCGTATATATATTTATCTTTCTCCGACAGCTCTGTGTTGCTGTTGCTGTTGCCGTTCTTCGCCCTCCTCACCAGCAAACCAAAACACGCTCGCTCCCCAGCCTTTTTGTATCGGGCTGTCCGAGAGCAATGTCATGCGGGGAGCGATGCCGCCGCTGTCACGCACATCACAAAACTGCCGCTCTGATGTGAGCTGTGCACTAGGTGGAGTCTGGGGAACATATCGGTGGAGGTGGCGTCGACGATGGCAGATCATGTTGGCGATACCGTAGTCCCCATGAGGTCATCTCGAGATTGCCTTCCAGCGAGTTTGTTCGCCCAGGGAGGAGGAGCGGCAGGGCAAGGAGATCCCCCTGCCCCCTAAAGCCTCTTGTGCGCCGCTGGGTGCGCACCCGTCCCTCTACGTAGATGTTGCGATGACAGGTTTGGTGAAGGGAGGAAAAGAACCACGCATGTGGCACCTCACAAATCTAAGGATGTTGCTGTCGTCGCTGCCCCGATCATACATGGGAGCGTTAAGCGAAGAGGGAACGTCAGAGGACTGGCGCCCCTTTAAGGATGGAGCTGTCCTCGCGGCCACTACTCATGAGCTAATGCGGTTACACCGCGGCGGGTGGCGATGGCGACGGCGGTAGCCGAGAAGACAGCGGCATCCTTGGGGACAGCGACAGCCGCCTTTGAGAACTGGCGATCGTCGAGAGCGAGGCCAATTCAGTCACGATGCTGGGCAACGCAACTATTTCCGCAGAGGACGGCGGTGTCGAGCTACGAGGCACGGGCGAAGGGGCTCGCCTCCGACTGCGGTCTTCCCGCTGCTGTGGTCGTGGTAGTGGTTCTCTGCCCATGCAAAGCGGTAGGGCTGCCAGACCAGCCTTCTTACGCGCATAGGCCTGCACCACTCGCAAACGTAGCACGCGGCACCCAGCCTCCAGCATCGTCGCGTCGAGCTCTCCACCGTCCTCCAAATCCTGCACGGTATCGAAATCGCCGATGAGCGTCGTATCTACAAAGAGCAGCGGCATGGACGGTGTGGTGCGTAGATGGGCTGCTGCCGTGTAGAGCGCGCGCACGCGCTGTTGGAAAAAGGGGTTGTCAGCGATGTCGATCTTGTGATGGGGCACGAGCTTGAGGTGTAGAAGATTTTCCATGAGGCGGCACTGGTCTCGCGCCGCACGGTCGCCGGTCATGCTCGTCACGAAGAGAAGCACCTGCCCCTTACCGTAGCGCGAGAGGCACTCATCAAATCGGTACGGATCGTCCCCATACTCGTAATCCATCATGCTCGCCTGCTTCTCGGCGAACACCTTCCGCTCCTCGGCTGTGACACGCTTCAGATCGGAAAGGATCGGCTCCTCGCCTGCCTTGCCACATTCTGCGTTTTCTACACCAACCGCAGAAGCATCCCTACCGCTTTCACCTACCACTACGCCCTCTTCGTCTGTCCTGTATTGTCGATGTGTCATGGTAGCCTTAACGGAGCTGGGCGACGGTGTAACCCTTTTGCAAGCAGCTGGAATACCGGAGGAAAGGACATGTAGATATTTTGGCACCCCGACCTCTCTGCCGCACCTCTGACGCGCTGACAATGCTGTATCTGGTAGTACGGGAAGCGTCGAGCCAGGAGTGGAACCGCGGGCAGTCGCGGAGTCCCAATTCGATGAGCTTTCGGTTGGTGAACGCATGTCAAAGGGATTCACCTCGCGCTGCCATTCCTTGCGATCCTTCCTCGACGACGATGACGACTGCAATGACACTGGCTGCAGGACTTTCCCCTCACTTTCACTATGCCGCTTCCGAAGATAGGGTTCAGGAAGTTGGGAGGAAGAAGGAATCTCTGCAGCTTCAGAGGCCCAAGCTCGATGTTCACGACGGCTGTTGTAGCGGACAGGCGTGGTAAGGCTCGCTTCACCACTGCAATGGGGCGCCTCCCCCCTCCCTTCCGCGGCGATCGCTGGCGCTGGCGCACCCTGAATGCAGTGCAACCCGTTCTCACCCTTTCGGGATGGAGCAAAGACTCGTTTTGAAGGTCCAATCGAGGTGGAGAATGTGCGGACAGTCTCTGCATCCTTCAGGGATACAGCATCAACGCCAGCAGCAGTAGCAGGAGAAAGCGGCTGTGAGGCACGCAAGTGCACCATTGATTTGTCATCCTCGCTCTCCCCGTCCTCCAACCCACTTCTCCCGTGTAGTCGCCCCGGCGGGAGGGATGATGGAGAGCTCCTCGGAGGCGTAGCGTTTCCTTCGACGGTGCTGCTTGGAGTTGCTCCCGACCTCTTCTCGATGTCGGCCAGTCCCTTTGATACACTGGAGGGCTGCGCACACCTCCCTAGCGTCTTCTCCGTGACAGCGGCACGGTTCCTTGCGGTCGACGTCGCCGCCCCAACGCGCTTTACGGCCTCGTCGATCGTCATACGCCGCTGGGATACCAAATACGCATAATCCTCCCGCGTGTCCGCGTCAGACGAAGGGAATGCAGTTTCGAGCACCCGCAACGAGTGGCGCTTCGTGGGATACGCAATACATTGTGACATCCTGCGCTGTCCTTCTTCCTCTTTTTCTTCCGGTTTATTCGCTTTCTACAGATTTTTTTTATTGCACATTTATTTTTCCTGTCGCATTCGGTGATGCCATGAAGAACGTGGATGACCCCACCGCTAGGCGTTTCAGAGGAGCGAGGCCGCCGAGGCGAGAAGAAAGGAAAAGGGAGGAGTGAAGACACCCAAGAAATCGACAAAGTGGACCAGTTTGCTGTTCCTCTCTTTATTGCTTTTCTCCAATGTCCTTTCGAAAAAAAAAATCCTCAAGCGTAACCGGTTGATGTCGGTTGCATCCAGAGCGAAAAAATCCTCTAATAGGTTCCTTCCTTCTTTTTCGGTGAAAAGGAAGGAAGGAACCAAAACAAAATGGCAGAAAGACAATCTCTCTCTCTATATAAAAAATAAATAAACGGGGGGAACACGAAAGGGGGTGAAAATAAAAATAAAAAAAAGAGAGAGAGAGAGAGAGAGAGGAGGTACACAGTCGTAGAAGATATGTTGGAAACTACTGACTTTCTCTCCTTTTAGAACTTTTCCTTTCTTTCCTCTCTATACTCATGCACCACACGTGACGACGTAGCAAATATATATATATAGAGAGAGAGAGAGAGCGCCACTTCGATCGGTAGCCCCGTACAGCTTCCGCACCAGCAACCTGAATAGCTCGCAGCAAGTTGCCAGGAAGTGAAAGCCACCGGAAACAAAAACAAAAACGGTAGCAAAAAAGCAACAAAGCTCGTATAGTGGAGAAAGAAAATCCGAAGTAAAAAAAAAGTAACGGTGGGGGGAAATAGGAGAGGAGGAGGGAAGGGGGGAAGGGCCAATAGCAGGAGAAAAGTGGGGGTGATTTTCTGAATTCGTCTGCGCGAATCCGGGTGACGTGTGCGCAACAGGTATCAGAGTGGTAAATAAAACAAAACCGTGCGAACTTGTGCGAAACAAAAAAAAAGGATGGGATAAATGCGGAGCCTCTTTGGCAGCCAAACAAAAAAAAAGCACAGAGTCAGATAGAGCGCCCTTCGCACAGAAATAAGACAGATCCCCCGCAATCCAAAACGCAATAGCGATCCTCTTCTCTATCTTTCCATATATATATATATATGTGTGTGGAGAATGTGTCACCCTCTATTGGTTTGTTTCAGCTGGAAAGAGGATGTGATGGAAAGGGCGACTTCTGCTCTGTTAGGCTTGGGGACGAGGGAGGGGCGCAAGGAAAGGAGGCCCTTCCGGTGATGGAGCAACACAGGAGGGGGAAAGACGAGAAGGGATCCTGATATGAAAAAAAAAAGGGAATGGGTGATAGATCTGAAAGAGATGTGTAGCGTTCGCTGTTGTCTGTCTTGTTCTTCGCTTTCATAGAAGCGTGTCGGTGTATGTCCGTGTGGGATGCACGATAGGAGCACAGTGCGAAGGAGAAAGAGGCCTTCGGCTACGCAATTTGTGACGAGCGAAGAGAAAAGATGAGGTGAAAACTTGGAGGGGAGCAAAGGAATAGAGAACGAAAAAAATCCGAAAGGCGAGCGTACGAGTTTGCGGAGGAGTCGAATAAAGCGGAAGCGGCGCTTTGGCAAGAAAAAGAGAAAAGGAGGAAAAGGGGGGGATATAAATAGAGAGAGAGGGGGAAGTAGAATTGAAATCGAAGGAGAGAAGGGAGGCAGCCTTCCCCAGGTCTGGAGACACCAACCCCGTCCACCGGCCCACCTCGTCGCTGTTCCCCTTTCAGCATCACCACGCATTGCCATTTTTGTGTCGGTTGGCATCTGAACTGTCGCGTGGAGCCGGTCTCCCGCGCGGGAAGAAGCGTAAGGTGGGGGGAGGGAGGGGGGGGGGCCCTTGGTGAAGAGAAAGCCTAGCGAGAGATGAAGTACTTCCGCAGGAACGGGTAAGCGTTGTCCGTTAGGACTTTTGCTTCCTCGTCGCTCCGAAGCCGAGGAGAGAAGCCACGTCGCCCTCTTGTCTTCCCCTTATACATATATATCGTTGCTTTTTTTTGAGGTACTTGCGTGATGAAAGAAGCTCGCTGCATACCGCACGCAAAAGCGTATCCCCCTGAAGGTCAGTGCGAGCTCTCCCCGCCGTCACTGACCTTTGCTCCCACAACACATCCCTTCCGACCTCACCCACAGAACTCTCTCTTCTGCCCCCTCCCCCTCTGAGGAGGCAGCGCGAGAGGCAAAGAGACGGATTGCCCCTTGCAGATGGGAGAGTCCTCAGGACAGCTCGCTATACCCCACTGGGCGAAGCGCGCGGAGAAAAGGGAGGGGGATGAGCCATTTCCCGAAAGGAAAGCTCTTGTAGACCCACAACCTCAGAAAAAGAAAGAAAGAGGCACCACCAGAACGCGCATGCCTCCCCGCACCCACCCTGCTTGGAAGCAGAAGAAGCGCAAAACACGCAGACGGACAATGCAACGGGTGAGACCCCGTGGAAACGCCAAAGCAAAAACCTCACGTATCCACAATACACAAAAAGAAGCACACCAAAGAAAAGGAGCAGCAGATGAAGCCAATGGAGAACGGATAGGACATCAGAAAAAAGGAGGAGAAGAGAGGGGAGAAAAGCGAGTGTCTGTGCGGCCATCCAAAGAAGTCCCTGGACCGTCTTAAGCCATTTCGTCCTGCAGAAAGGGCTGCCCACGCCCGCATCTTCATCTTTTTCTTTCTTCGGCCCTCGGTTCTCCTCCTCCTCCTCCCCTCATATCTTTCTTACCTCCTCGTGTACTGATCCCCTTGAAGGGGCGGTAAGGATTCCTTCGCACAGAAGCGCGTTTTGGAGCCGAGCGGGAGTATCAAGACAGGGAAGGAAAGGCTTACGAAAAAGAGGATGCCCACTGCAGTGGCAAGGAATAAGGAAGGGAGCGAGAGGGAGGGAGAGACTATTCAGCAAACAGCGGTGACGCTCTGAAGTGCCGGTGTCCCGTTCGCAGTACTCAAGGTAGCTGCTGATGTTTGTGAAGGACCGCCTGCGATCCAGTGGACTGGTTTGTGAGGACGCATTGGTTCCTGTTGGCCAGGTTCGAATAGCCTGCGAGACGGAGAAGGCGCCATCGCCCCCGTTGCCGCCGAACCTACGGCGAAGCCGGCGTTTTTGGTGGGAGACATCGTCTCAGCAAGCAAGAACGGGAGATAAAAATGATCGAGCGGAGCTGCAGTTACACGGTCATATGAAATCAAAAAGATGAACCCTTTTTTTTCAAGGCCGAAAAGGAGAAACGGGAGAGAGAGGGGGGGCAGAGAGAAGACGACGGACGGGCTCTGGGCGTACAAAGCGAAGAGTGCCGAGGAGATTTTGTAGCGGTGAAATACCCGCAGAGGTGAAAGGCACAAGAGGGTGGGTGGGGGGGGGGGGGGGCCTGGATTACGACGAGAACGCCAAGTGGAGGGCGTTAATGGAGCGAGAAATGCAATCTTTTCTTTTTAAGCAGAAGCCGCACAAAGGGGCAGCAAAAACAAATGGAAGAATTCAGAAAGAGATGTGGGAGACAGAAAAGCACCTTGTCCGCCTAGGAGTGAAGAAGGGAAAGGGGGAAGGGGGGGGGGGGGGGTAGAGGAAAGGAAGGTGGAGCCGAGTGGCGGTTGCCCCGTTTCTTCAGCGGGAGTCGCCTCTTGGGAGAAACAGTGAGGTGTGAAGAGAGGGGAGAGAAAGCGAGTGTGAGAAGCAGCAAAGTGAGTCGAAAGCAAGACACTTCGGCTATTGTGAAGGTTTCCTGGCGTGACCGTTTGAGAGAGAGAAAGAGTGAGGAAGGGGTGAGGAATGGAAACATTGAAGATGCCGAGTTGCGCGCGTGCGTGCGTATAAAAAACCAAAACAGTTCGCTTTTTCATCTCGCTCTCTCGAGCGTGTGTACTTGAGAAAAAGATGATAGGCACGATCCAAGAGGACAGGACGCGAAAAAGACCTTCCTACTCAACCCCCCTCCTGCCACAAAAAAAAAAAAGAAAGAGATGAACACTGCTTGGTGGAACGACTGCACGGCAACCGTGCAGTCCGCCGCCACCCGCATTATCCATCGACAACGGCCGCACGACGACGCGCGCTTTGGCGACGACAGCGCCATCCAAAATCTACCTCTTGTTCATGCTATTGCTGTTTTCGAGGTTCCACATTTTAGCTGAGGATCAGCCATCTTCTCCCTCTCTGTGTGCACAAGCGACGGAAGCTCCCAATGCGTCCCAGCTCCAGCGTACACATGTTGAAGTAGGAGGGAAGGGGAGGGGAACAGGATATGCTCGACGTAAAAAAAAGGGTGGGACGAGTAGAGGGAAGACGAGAGTCTGAAAACAAACCGAAGGCAAGAGGAAAGCAACCGAAACACGTGCGACAAGAAACGAGCGTGTTCATGGCATAACGATGGATCGTGAGTAAAATGGCGGGGGGGGGGGGGGGGCCGCGAACCTCCCTCCACCCATCCGAGTTAGAGAACGAAAGAGAATGCGTAGGAGGGAGGGAAAGAGATATGGCGCGCCCACGCGAGCGGTGGGGCAAGACGTCAGCACATCCCGGCACTTGAGGGAGGGGGGGGAAGCGGGAACCGTTTTTTCTTTTTGCGCACCTGCCATCGTTCTCGCTGTGCTCCGTCAACGCTGAGAAAGAAGTTCGCCACTGGATGTCACGTTGTATGTCGGTTACGGAGGAGGCGTAGCCTGTTTTGTGAGCCGGCGCTGCCACAACCGGCGACGCAGCGTGCGGTCTCCTCTACTCACGAGAGTCCATCCGTCCTCGTCCCCGCCGACCACCGTCCACTCATTCGCCCACGCCCAACCCGTCGGAGCCCGTATGTCCTTTCGACGCGGTACTTCGTGGCCGTGCACATCCTGCCAAGCAGGGCACTCGAGCGGGAGGTTGTGCCTTCCCCAGCCAAGAAGGGGCAGCTTTATTTGGTATTCATACACCTCTACAATGGTGCAGGGAAGCGGCGCCCGCGCGTTGCTCTCCTTTCGAGGCACCGGCGACAGCGTTCCTCCGGGTACCGGCGCCACCGAAGTTGCCATGTCCACCGCCAGCACTCGCCCACTGGAACTTCGACTTTGGCATACCGACGCCTGCGCAGTTCGATCTGCCACTGTCTCACCCGGCCCACCAGCTACACCTTCAGCGGTCCTCGTATCCGATCGACGCTCCTCCTCCCGACTGGAGGTTCGCCGCTTCTCTCCGCTGCCACGACCATCAGCGTGCGGCACATTCGCTGTGTCATGCGACCCTACATACAAAGCAGCATCCTGGCCGGAGTTACTGCGGGAGTTACTCGATCGTCGCCTACGGTGAACATCGCGGGGAGCGTCGGGCTGCAGCAAGTTTTGCATATCTCGACCTTCGGTGGGTGCTATTATCGATCCTGGTTTGCTACCGCCGTCGCTGCGTTGTGAAACACCCACACTCCCAGCGGCATCAGCGGCTAGGTCTGTGCCTTGTTGAACTTCCCCATCGTCACCATCCGCATCAGTCGAGCGGCTGCGCAATACGGCGGTTTTGACCCCGACGTTACGCCCCGTTGCGCTTAAGCTGCGCATGCGCTCATGAATCGTCGGCGAAGTGGCAGCGTATTCTTC
>JASAOM010000995.1:0-71117 GCA_030849085.1 Borovskyia barvae
CGACTCTCTGCCCGATGGTGTGCGCATCGAGGTATGGGTATGAGAGGCGCGGCTGCAGATCTGCGAGAAGAGAGGAGGGAACGGAAGCGATACGCGCCTCACGGCACGATATGAAGCAAGGGGAGCGAAGGCGCAGTCCTTTTCGCGTATGGCTTTTCTCCGCTCTCTCCCTTCCACTTCCCGGCTAAGCTCGCTCCCGCTCCCCCACCCCGCGAGCTTCTAGCGATGCCGCACTACCCCATTCATGGTTGTGCGGTTCACGCCTCCGACATTACGCCCTCTCCGCTCCGGTTGCCTTCGGGGCAGTAGGACTGTTGGAGACGAGGAAGGAGGAGAGGGGAGGTGTGGAGGGTGGGTGGGCCATCCTCCTGAATGTGCGCGGTTCGTTCGCGACGATACGCTACGCTCGTTACAATTGATTTCTCATTTCTTTTTTTTTAATTTTCAGATTCGCATCTTTTGCTTCGCTGATCCGATCTGTCTCTCTCTCTCTTCCTGGGGTGGCAGTGGGGAGGGGGGGTGAGGGACGGGGCGGGGGGGGTGTCTGGCCGGAATATGTCGTGGTCCCTCCCGGAAGCTCGTCAACGGTTGGACAGAGCAAGGACTCAAGCAGGAGGGCGAAGGATCCGGGAAAGCAGGGTGATGGGGGGCATCGCTGCCATTCACCACCCTTCCCCCCCCTCTCTCTCCCTTTCGCTCTAATGAATTCGCCTGTCCTTTGCGGCTCTCCTCCTCTTCTTCATGCGTGGTGTGTCGGCTTTGGTGCTTTTCCACTCCGCCATGGATGGCGTTCCGTTCATCACGTTGCTGGAGATCCGAAATGAACTCCTTTTCGACAAACAAAAAAATTATGGACAAACAGTAAGGCACGAGTGCACGAGATGCGTCCCGCCGCCTCTGTCTCTCTTTCCTCGTGTGTCTTTCTCCGGCTATACAGAGCCTCACGGCTGAGGCGAAAGGCGATCGGAGGGTGAGGGGATCAGGCGCGAGATGGGGGGGGCGGGGGGTTTGCGCGCACAGCACACTGCTGTGTTTCTATCGTGGGTCGCGGTTGTGCTCTCCCTTCCTCTTTTTTCGTCCTCGCAATCCTTCGTCGTCGTTGTCTCCCGCCCGCTGTCTCACTTGTTTTGTTAAGGGGCTTCGTCTTCCTCTGGTGGTGCTTGCCGGACGAGGCTGCCAGGGAAAGGGGTAGCGGGGTGTGCAGCGCAGCGGATCACGTCCTCATGACGTGCTGCTCCCTCTCTTCTTTTTTTCTTTGTCGGACTGGACCCGCTCTCACCTTTCTCTGCTTCTCTCTATGTGACTCTTCCTCTTCGATTATCATCCTTGCTGCACTCCCTCGCACGCACACACATCCTCCTCCTCATCACCTGCTTAGCTGAGAAAAGTTTCACACGAGGTGGCGGAAGAGGGACAGCGTTGGCCTATCGAAAAATTTTTTGTTACCGCGAGCACACGCACCCCCCTCCCTCCAAAAGGTAGACACCACTACCACAACAACGACCGCTGGACTTTCAGCTGGACAGTAACGCTCTTCACGCCCACCAAATCTGCATCAATATTTTTTATTATCAGCAGCAGCATCAGCAGCGAGAACGAGAGAAAGGGGAGGCAAGAACTATCCTGTAACGACGCCTCGTCTCTACATCACCGGGTCTGGTGTCAGCGCCTCCCACTATCGCAGGCTTTCTCTCTCTCTGTCGTACACATACACCTACGCACACGCTTTTTTGGGGAGGGAGGCTCTAGGTCTTTGGCAAAGGCGCAAATATCCTCTTCACTGGGCGAACCCTTCGTCAGCAGCTATTTCGTTGCTGCTGTTGCCCTTGTTGCGTTGCTCGTGTGTGTGTGTGTGTGTCGGCGACGCCCCGAAAGGCGCGGTGTATAGTGGCAAGAGGAGGAGAAAAAGTAGCGCTTGCTGTTCGGAGGAGGAGGAGGAGGCGGGTGTCAGCGGTTCTCAGCTGACCTCATCTTTTCTATTTCTTCTGTTCACATCATCTCTTTCCCGCGATAAATATTTATTTATTCTTGTACTTCACAGATTTTTAAGCAGCTTTTTATTTTGTATCACTCCGTTTCTCTTTTTCCTCCGTTGAAGCGTAGTGTGTGTGTGTGTGTGTGTGCGCGTCTGTCTGTCTGTCTGTCTGTGTGAGTGAGTTTGTAAGAGGGCCAGTCTGAGAGAGGCTCTCTCTGTATCGGTGGTTCTCTCCCGCTTCTCTCTCCTAAATCCTTACTGTTCTCTCTCTTGTCTGTGATCTCTTCGCCTTCGGGCGTAGCGCGCTGAGACGAAAGGAACGGCCCTCTCTCCCTCTCCCCTCTTCTAAGCACACACACACACACAACAAACCTTTACGCCTTATCGTAACGTGCAGCGGAAGGAAGAGAGGGTGGTGGAGGACGTGCTTCCTTGGGACAACGACACACTCACCAGTACAGTCCCCGAGAACAGAGGAGATGAGGTCCGCGTTTCGGTCACCACTGGCACCGCCGCAGACGGTGGCGGTCCGCGCCTACCGGACGTGGGGCGCTGCGTTAGGGTCCCACCGGTCGACTGCCCTCCGCCGTGTAGCGGCGGCTTCTTCAGCGACAGCGACGCCGGCCTCACCGCTGCCACGACCGTCGGCGTCGCTGCCGCACGATGGAGCGGCGCACTCCGTGATGAGCGCATCAGCGGCAGCGCTGCTGCATCATCGGCGCTGGCAGTCCGGAGGGGGCACTAAAAAAGACTTGTACACCGTACTCGGCGTGCCGCGCAACGCAACGGCGGAGCAGATCAAAGCGGCCTACAAGAAGCGGGCCAAGACCCTGCATCCCGATGTGAATCCCAGCCCGACCGCCGCGGAAGACTTCGCGGATGCCAAGCAGGCCTACGAGACGCTATCGGACCCGCAGAAGAGAAGCATGTATGACATGACAGGGAACGCCAACGCCGGGGCCGGCTTTGGGGGTGGCCCTGGCGGCCCTGCCGGCTTCAACCCCTTCGGTGCCGGTGGCAACCCCTTTGCGGCGGGGGCCAACCCCTTCGCGAACATGGGGGCCAACCAGCCTGGCGGTGGTCAGGGCGGCTTCTCCTTCAACGACTTTGAAGAGATTTTTCAGAAGATGAGCGGCAGTGGGAAAGACAAGACGCGCAAGCCGCAAGGCCCAGAGCCAGGGGCGGATATTCACTACAAGCTAAGCCTCCGCTTCCTCGACGCCGTCAACGGATGCCAAAAAGAGATCAGCTACAACACCATGCGCCGCTGTGGGGCGTGCACAGGCAGTGGGTTTCAGGACACGGGGTCGCGCACGAAGTGCCCGCACTGCGGAGGACGTGGTAAGAAGGTGATGTCGACCGGTTTCTTTCACATGCAGCAGGACTGCACCCATTGTGGCGGCACCGGCGAGCTCGGCCGAACGACGTGCACGCAGTGCAGCGGCAAAGGCATCGTCAAAGACCGCAGCGTGCAGACGTTGCCGGTACCGAAGGGGGTGGATAGCAAGGAGCGTCTGAAGGTGTCGGGCAAGGGCGAGGCGGGGGTGCGCAACGGACCCCCCGGGAACCTCTACATTGAAATAGCGGTCGAGGAGCACCCCGTCTTCCACCGCGAAGGTAGTGATATTCATATCATAACGCCCGTTACCCTGTCAACCGCGGTGCAGGGTGGGGTCGTGCGGGTGCCTACCCTGACGGGGGAGGTGGAGACTCGAGTGCCGGTTGGCACGCAGCAGGGGGACAAGCTGGTCTTGCGTGGCCGTGGCGTCCACCGGCCCAATCAGAACAAGACGGGAGACTTTTTCATTCACTTCGCGGTGATGCTGCCCAAGACACTGACGGAGGCGCAGCAACGGGCGATAGCCGAGTTCGCCAAGGATGAGAAGCCGCTAAACCTCAGCGACGTGCAACTGCAGGAGCTGAAGGGCCGCTACCGCTCGTGGTTCGCCACGTGATACACCCAGACGCACGCATGCAGCACCTGCTCGGCATGAGATCAGGAAGGGAGGAAGACGGTGATGAAGCGCAAGCGGAGATGGGCAAGAGGACAGTGGGGGGGGGGAATTTGGGTGGGAAGGACGAGTCGGAGAAGGGGTGGTGGTGCCATATGCTGCAGGGGCTTGTTGGGAAGGCCTAACTAAGCGCAGTGGAAAGGAAGAAGAGGTAGAGGAAGGGCTGAGTTGTGGTTGTGGTTGATGTTTCTTGAAGGGGGCTGGGTGGGGAGTGGACGTATCATGCGGGGAAGCGAGACTTTCATGACAGCTAAGAGAATTCTTTTTCTCATATTCATAAAGAGGAGGAGGGGGGGGAGGCGGAGATGGTGCACGCCCACGGAGACGAACGGAAATGCTGATGGCGTGGGACGGGTGAAAGGAAGGTGAGTGTTGTGTGCCGTATGTGCTGCTGTGTTCTCTCTCTCTCTCTCTGCAGAGGAAGAGTTGTAAGAGAACCTCTCCTTCTTTTTTGTTTTTCCAAAGGAGGGGAAGAGTGTTACTCGGGGTCGCACATCGGGGGTGTGGCCGGCTGCGCACTTGAGTGTCTACGATAGGCACCCTCCCTCCCCTCCCCCCTCCAAGCAGCTCTTCGGAGTCACTGGCCTCTCCCCCTCCTTTCCCTTCGCGTTGCCACAGCTCGTTTCCTCTCCCTCTTCGCTCATCGAAAGTCGGTTGCCTCCGGTGTGCGGAGAGGAAG
Organism: Borovskyia barvae; assembly: GCA_030849085.1. Lineage (NCBI taxonomy): Eukaryota > Euglenozoa > Kinetoplastea > Trypanosomatida > Trypanosomatidae > Borovskyia > Borovskyia barvae. The sequence continues at coordinate 4,667 of JASAOM010000995.1, forward strand.
CAAAAGAATAAAAAATCCAGAGATGAACGAAGTCGACTCTCTCCGTAAAGCTCCGCGCTTGGTGCACATGTTCACACACACACCCACGCCTACATCCGCATGAGCTGCAATGGGAGTCGATCTCGGCTCGCGGCCATCCGCCTCAAGGGAAACGCTTGGGTGCGGACAACGATAGGAATGAGGAGGTGGATAGGGGAGGAGGAAGGAGGAAATACCGGAAGTGTGTGCGTGAACGCCTCCTGTGCTCACACCTTCACTCACCAAAACCTACGGAGAGCGGCGGTATGTATATGTATATATAGAAAGTGCTTTTCCCTCGGGAGAGGAAACAGAAGAGAAGAGCACCTCCTTTTGCTTCATGTGTTCCTCTCCCTGGCATTCTCTGTCGAAGCAATAGGCACCTGCGGCACCGTCGCCTCCTTCCCCCCCCCTCTCCCCTTTCTATCTCGCAAAGATACCAAGCGCGTGCGACACCAACGCCTCCTCGTCTCTCCCACTTCCTCCTCCTCCTCCTCCCCACCTTTGCGGTTGTTTCCTGTGTCGTCTACACGTTAGTGGTATCCACGCAGATCGCAATCGCTACCCCCCCTCCTTTTTTCATTTCATTTGTTGGTTCGCCCCCTAGTATTAGGTAATCTCTCTCGGACAGTTGGGAAAGAATTGGGAAGGGTGGTAGACAATACCGAGTAGCGGATCGTCACGTTGATGTGTAGGAAGAAGAAAAGACACGCCTTTCCTCCCCCTTTTTTTCATCTGCTTGCGCTACTCCGCAGACGGTCTCCCTTTCTCTCTCTCTCTTGCGCACACGCGTGCGTGACACGGACCGCTGAGCCACACGCACACCCACCCGTGTATCAGTGTCTTCGCAACCAGATTGTTTTTCAAGCACCGCCTCCTCTTCCCCCTCACCCTGTCCTTCCCGTGTATTCGTATTATTCTCTAGTATATCGTCTCCGTAGACCCTTTCTACCGCACCAACGCCACCAGCGGCAGGCGTTGCCTTCGCCTTTCTTGCCCCCTCTCTCTCTCTCTCTCTTTCCCCCCTTCCCGCTCATCTCGACCAGGACACAAAACTCAAGAAAAGTATCATCTACATACATAAACACACGGCCGCAGCTGCCATGTCGCTCTACGGTACTCGGGAGACAGGCGCGGCGGAGACGATGCTGCCGGGCATGTCCGGCATGAGCGGCAACTACCGGAGTGAGAGTAACTGCCAACGCTTCTGGAACCGGCTGATGACGTGCATGCGGGAGAGTCAGGAGCTGGACGTGCTGTACGACTGCCGTAGCCGTCTCATTGACATGCGGGAGTGCGTCGTGCGGCATAAGCAGTCGACGTGGGTATTGCGGGAGACGATGACGTCGATTCGGCACGAGGCAGAGTTCCGCCAGTGGCTGAAGGACTACGATGAAAAGCTGGGCCATCGTCCGTTGCTGGAAGCGGTTGCCCACATACGGGAAAAGGTAGATGCGGAGGGCGGCGTGGATATCATGAATCCCACAGTCTTTAAGGATCCAGAGATGTATATCCCAAGTCGCCGCCGTGGACAGACGAGCACTGCCACGAGTCAGCCGACGAGCTAGGAATAAGGAGGATGCGAGAAGAGCGAGGTGCGGGAGATCTGTGAGGAAATGTAAGCCGGAGGGTGGGCGTAGCAGCGAAGTGACCCTGCGGCGACACTGCCTTGAAGCTCGAGCTCTAAGCAGCATGTCTGGTGGACATGGCAGCTTCATCAGGAGAGAAAACGTAGCGAGCGTGAAGATTAGCAGGATGGGGATGGGGAAGAGGGAGGAGACGGCGACTCGCCTCTTCAGCTCAGCTTTACCGGATTAGTGCAGGTATGCAAGTGGGGAAGAGGGGGGCCAGTGCGTGTTGCAGCGGGACTCTGTTGCGCCTGTGTTAGTGGAAGCGCGTCTTATCCCTCCGCATCCACTTCTTGCGTGGTTCAGGGATGGGGGGAGGGGGGAGATGTCGATACCTCCTGCAGAAGGTCCTCCGTCCTCTTCCCTCTTCCCGCTCTCTTCTCTGCTCTGCTCCTCCACTCTCGTCGCTGCTCCTCGCCACGATCATCCGAGGAAAGAAGGTGGTGGTGCGATACGTCACGGTGTCTCCTTCGCCCCTCCGTCCTCCCTCTCTTCCTCATGCGCTTCACCTCTTCCCTCCTTCTCGTCTACTTCTACTGTCGATACCGAAGGAGAAGCATCAAGGGGATCAAGCGCCAATAGAAAAGCTCTCTCCCTCCTCTCCTCCCCCCCCCCCGCCCTCTCCTCTTCTTCGTCTGCTGCTCTGCTCTCGATTTCTTGTGGCTAGTCGCTCGATGGAGAGTCTTTTCCTCCCTCCGCTCCTCTCGCTCACCTGCACTTTTTCGTCTTGTGATTTCCGTTCTTCACCGCTAAACGTGTTTCCTCCGTTTCCCCCCCCCTCCTTCCTTCTCCTGTTCTGCGAAACACGAAAGCAAGAGATATATTTGGATGCTCACAGGGCATGGATACCATGGCTTTCTCTGTCTCGCCCTTCACGCCTCCTCCTCAGCGGTTTGGTTTGTAGAGACTACCCTGTGAAGAAGAGAGAAACGAGGGAAGGAGTCCAGGTCGATGTGAAGTGACGGAGAAAGAGATTGGGGGCAATGGTGAGGAAAATTGGGTTACATCCACTTGGCTTTCCCCTCCTCGTCACTCTCTGCCCTGAACCCGCAACAGATGATAAAGCGCTAACAGGACAGCCTCGGCAACACCACGAAGAAAATGCCCACGGCTTCTTCGTAGAGAAAGGAGGGGGGCAGGGATACTCCGCTCCCCCTCCTCCCGCCCCTTCCCGTATTCCTCAAAGAGCTCCTTTTCTCTTGTCGTCGATGCGCAGAGATCGTTTTCTCAGGCGTATCTGCCATGCCCTTTGCATGGCACATCCATCGATATGTGCCGATGATGTAACGTTGTTTCAGATCAGCCTACTCAGCACTGCTTCATCATTCTCTTTGCCTCTTTGCCTCTTTTTTTTTCTTTGCGGGGGTCGCTCCGCTCTTCCTTCCTGAATTCTTCGCTGTTTTTTGTGCGGCGATGTGCGCGGCTTTTTTCACGTCTCACTGCCGTTGCTACACGCCACACCCACATTGCACATATATGAATATGTATATATATATACGTATGCCCTCCCCCCCACATTCTTGTGCATTCGTTGCTCCTTTCTCCCTCCCGCCCCTTTTCAGGGGAATCGCTTTCGCACCGATTTGATGGTGTGTCATCGCTACTGTTTCTCTTCTTCTTCTTCTCACTCTTCTCTCCCTATTTCTCTTTGCAGGGGTGCGATTGTGGGGTACGCGTGCTTCTCCCTTTCTTTTTTTCTCAACTTCTGCTTTGACAAGATTTTTTTCGTGTGTGTGTGTGTGTGTCAGCGAGCCGCTGGCTCTTCGATCGTCACCTCCGCTGGAAAGAGGGCAGGAAAGGGGGGTGGCGACAGATCTTTGGAAGAACGTCAATTTTTTTTTGCGTCGTTGTGTTTCCCATTATCTCCCCCCCTTCCCCCCCCCCCCAACTCGTCGTCCTCCTTCGATTCAGCCTTATCGTGGTGCTCTTCAGGGGGAGTGCAGCCCTTTTTTGTTGGTTGTGGTAGTAGGGGAGTAATTCTTTTTGCTTTCCCTTTCGCTCGCTCGCTCACCTCCTTCCGCCTTTTCGCTCCTCAGGAGGAAGAGCAAGAGGATTGGTACGTCACACCGAACCATCGCCCCCCCCCCCCCCTCTCCCTCCTTACCTTTCTGCTTCCTCTGGTGGAGTGAGACGTAGAAGAGAAGCTCGAGAGGAACTTGTCCCCTTCTTTTCTCTCTAGTGGTTCGTGTCACCGGCGACAGCGAAAGGCGCACACGTGAGCGACGGTAACGGTGACAGGCTCGCCGGGGCGACGCCGTTGTGGCCGCCATCCCCCATTTGTTTCCCTAAGAAAAGAACACAAGACTACTTCCTAATTACTTCCTCTCGGAGAAGTACATCCTATTCGGTTGGAGCGTACGCCCCCCCCCCTCTTCAACCTTCAACACAGAAAGATATCTCTCCGCATCTCTCAGAAGTGGAGGCGCACACGGAGTGAGGGGGGTACGACAGCGTAAGGATCGTCCGCAGTGAGAAGGTTGAGCGGCACCACCACCGCACCTCCTCCATCTTTCCTCTCTCTCTCTCGTAGTCGCCTCGCCCACAGTTGCATACACCTCTGGAGGCCTCTACCGCCAACTTGCAGAAAAAAAAGCGTGCTGAGGAAGAAAATACCAAAGGTACGCTGAAGGAGAAGGAGGAGAGAGAGGGAGGGAGGGGGGAGGTGGAGCACTAAGTATAGGACGCAGCGAAAGAGGGAGTCGACAGGGAAGGGGACGGAGCATGTCAGCGATGCCTTGGGAGGCACCGGCCGACACGGTGTTCCGCTCCCCCTACACCGGGTACAACTACTGGCGGGACCCCTCCCTCATGGCAGAGGATCGTCTGCCGGAGACCATCACAATACCGGACGACGGTGTGCTGCAAGATGACCATGTGCGACTACCGCCGCCCTCTGGCCCCGCACGCTTTCGAGGGACGAGCAGCGGCAACAACAGCAGCAGCGAAGGAAACGGCAACAGCAGCAGCCGTAACAATGACAGCGACAGCGTACCGCCGATCGCCATCCCCTACATGGCGATCCACAATGCGTGCCGGAAAGACACCGACAGCACAGCAGGATGCCGGTGGATTATCTTCCCGATGGTTGCGGGCTTCGAATCGACCTTTCTCGCGAACACACTGCAAGGGCTGCTGTGTCTTCCCGGCTGCGAGTCCGTCCTGATAGGCGATCCCGCGACGGCGGAGAAGGAGAGCCGTGTCGGTGAAAGAAGCCCTCCCAGTCTGGACGAGGTGGTGGGCGCTGCTTCCTCGCAGGGTAGTCGCGGAGACGATCGTGGCGATGATGAGTTAGGCGGTGGAGCTCTCCGATCGTCGACCTTCTCGGGACGACTGCCACCCCTTCCACCTCTTCCACCGCCATCGTTTAGCTGCCGGGTTACTGATGGGATCCATAAAGAAAGAGGGAACGTCAGCACCGCTGCGGGGGCGCCGGTGACTGGAGTAGCATCCTTGGTGGCGTCCTCGACGGTGTTGGAAGGGGCGAACGCACTGCATGATGGCAGTCATCCATCAAGTGGGGACGGAGTCCTTCGCGGTGGCATCCGCAGTCAGTGGGGCACGCCCGTCCCAACGGCAGCGTCCAGCGCCTACGCCTCCTACGTACAGCAACACCTCCGCGACATCGATATCAGGTTAGAGAACTCGATGTCCGGTTCTGGGGTGTCGCCAGCGGACCTAACAGGGGCGGAGGTCGACCCGGCTGGTGTGACCGAGCAGCAAATGGACGATGCAGAGGAGTTGGAGTGCCTTCGCGGGCAGACGGCCGTTATCCCACGAAGTCTGCCGCCGGTGACGCTGCCGCAGGACCCCAAAGATCCGTCGATGCAGCGCGCGGGCGAGGACAGGACGGAGGCGGAGCGGGGAATGGTCGACAAGACGCCGATGTACCTCTCACCACCGTACTACCCCTTTCCATCGCACCTGGACCCCTCCGCGACGACGGAGCCGGCGGACCATCGACCCCACCCCCACAGGGTTCTCCCGATCACCACGACCACCAGCGTCCACACCGCATCGACGCCGACCCCGGTACCCATAGGGATCTCCGCCTGTGGAGCCGCACTGGCACCCGATAAGAACGTGCCCCTCGTCTCGGACGCACCGAGTTCTGAGGACAACTCACCAACGCCAAGTAGCCGCGAGGAGTACGAAGAGGAGGAGGGAGGCTCGTGTGCGGACTGCAGTGCCATGCCAGGGAGGACGGCGGCAGCGAGTGCGGCCGGCACGCGCATGGCGCACCGCCATGTGGCGCACGACAGCTCCCGCTATCGATGCTTCGCCAGTAACTGTGTGCACAACATGCCGAGCTATCCTTTTCGGCAGCTGCACGGCGACGATATGGCAGAGCTCGCCGCTTTTATGGTGACACGAAGCTGTCTGCAACCCGATGAAGCGACCGATCTGCAGTTTGGCGCGCACGTTTTGGGTGACCCGGGCAGCCTTCGACTCCTTCCATCAGAGCTTCAAGCCACGCTCCTGCAACGCGCCACCAGGCTCTTGGAGGCCGCCATTTTCTTGCAAGTATAGTTGTCGTCACGGGGGGTAAGCAGAGAAAAGAAAAATAGCAAGCGATGCCGGCGGCGTGGGGCCACCGCAAGCGAAGAGGAGGGGGAGGGGGCGTGGGCGATCGTGGGATAGGGGGGGGGCGGTGGTGCTTGTCGATGGAAACGACAACGACGACGTGTGCTACGCCTCCGGCCCTCTCTTCTCTTCCTCTTCTCCTCCTTTGGCCTCGTTCGCTCCCCTTCCCCTTTCTCCTCCCCTCACTTTTGGCCCTCCTACTCGGATGACCATCATGGGAAACCCAGACAAAACAAGGTGATGCAGAGTACCCTCTTCTCTAGTTCCTTCCCCCCCCCCCCTAGCCCGGGCTCACACACCGCCAAAGAGAGAGACGAAGGGAGGGAGCTACGCTGAGTGGTAAAACCGAACAGAGCCCACAAGTACACACAGAGAGAGAGAGAGAGAGTGGAGAAGGAGTGGGTGGGGTGGAGGTACTGTACATGAATCATCTTCTCTGCCTCTTCGTAATGTTTCTTGGATAGTTGAAGCGTGCGCTTATGTATATATATATATACATATATACCCATGTGTATGCATTCGATGTGAAAGGAGAGGGAGGGAAAGCGAGGTGTGGAAGAAGAGGTCTTCCTTCCCTCCCTCCCTCCCTCCCTCCCTCCCTCCCCCTCACCTCCGGTCTCTCTCTCTCTCTCTCTCTCTTTTGTAACGCTTTTGTTAAACTTTTTGTCTTTTCTCTTTCCAAGTGGATGAGGACATACATTTCTTTCTCTCTCTTTTTCTTCTTTCGATACAGAGAGAGAGAGAGAGAGAGAGCGAGAGAGAGCGCGCACGGTTTGTGTATCTTCTTACGCTTCTTCTCTCGCTCTGTTTCGCGGGAGGAAAGGGAAGCCCTGTGTTGGAGGTGGCGGTGGAGGGCGAGAGCGGCTGAGAGACGCGTATGGGTCAACACCACCTTGATGGCGATGACGGAAAGTAAGGGGAGGCTGTGGGGAAGGGGGGGGGTCGCGGAGGACGCTTCTTCGGTTTGCTTTCTTCTCTTTGGATGTTTGCACGCCTCTCGGAGTCGTGTGGGTGGTGGTGGTGCCTCGGCAGTTCATACGGTCACATGATTATCTCTTCCTTTTGTAGGAATGCGGAACCGTCGACAGTGTGTGCGTGTAGGTGTGCGACTATTTGGGGTATGTGCCTGTGTACTTGTGCCCGATAAAGAGAGAGAGAGAGAGAGAAGCGACAGGTTCGCTCTGGCCTGTCTTTTCTTTGCGTCTCTTTCCCTTGTCATGGACGCACTACCTCGGTTGGGGGTGCCTCTGCCCCCCTCCCTCTCCTCCTTCGCCGTTCCATCATCAAGGAGAAGAGAGGCGGGTGACACGGGGTCGACGTTGTAAGAAGGACTGCTGAACACGAGGGATGCTCTACCGTAGCCACCACATATATATACATATATATATATATGTATATGTATATATGCAGTTGAAGTAAAGTAGCTCCATCTGGTCTCTTCCCCCTAAGACAAGGAAAATAGGGAAGCCTCGCCAACGGGGACTGCAGGGGGGGTGGGAGGAGGGAGGGGGGGGGGAGGGGGAGCAATAGCCACGCACGTTAGGTTCTTGGTCCATACGCAGGAAGGTTTGAAGAAGAGGGGCGAGAAGAGAGCCGCGAGCAGCCGAAGAGGAAAGGGAAGATGTGCATGTCCACAGACTTTTTTTTCTCTCGTTCTCCTGCGTGATGCATGGAAACACGTGTGCACCAGGGAGGTGGGAGTTTTTCCTGTGTTGTGACTCGGGTCGGCCTATGGCGTCGTTCGCTCGTTCTCCGTCGCCCGAGCTCATGGGATCAGGGGCGTGCCCTTCGGTTGAATCGGTCTCGTACCCTCCTCTTTGCAAAACAGAGAAAGAAGCGGTCACCCGGATGGACGTCATCTATCTCTTCCTCCTCCCCCCCTCCCTCCTCTCCCTCCAGGGCCTCGTCTATCTTTTCCTTACGCGTTCCTTTTCTTTTGTTGCGGCTACGGGTCTCATTCACTCCTGTTTGTGTTCGTGTGCTTACACATGACAATACTGAAGCATATTTTTATATTTATAGAAACGCGAATATCCACGTTCGATGTGCATCATCGTCATCTTCATATGTGTGAAGGGTTTAGCGAAATTCTCTACTGTTGCGGCTGGCATCGGGTGGTGGTGGTGGTGGTGGTGGTGGTGGGTACACACCTCCCTCCCGCTTGTGCTGTTACCTTCTTCTTGGCCTCGTGCGCACACGCCGGGCCCTCTTTCTCGTATGTTATGTCTGGACCACGCTCTGTGCATTTGTATTCTCCGTCACGGTTGGACCGACCTCTCTCTCTCTCTCTCCCCATTTGCTTTCCCCATCTTATCCATTTATCTATATTCGGTCACGGTATACTCCCTCCTCTCCTCCTCCTCTCTTTTGCTGCTAACGTGTGCGTGTGTGTGCATGCGGGGGCTCCCCACGTTCTCTGTCACCCCTCTTGTTTCCTTTTGGCGTGTCCTCCTCGTCCTCCTTCCAAGAAGCGAAGCAGGTCTGTCTCTCGGAGGCTTTTACACGTACCCTCATCCTCCTTGTGCGGTACTAAACGCCTCTTCCCCCCCCCTTCGCTTTCTCCAGCGCTCATGACGCACCTTCACCGTGGTACCTCCACGCATGCCGGCACCGTCAAGCCACTCGCCTACGTATCCCTTCGAAGTCACGATGGGCGGCAGGTGATACTGCCTATGGCCGTTGCCGCCGGATCTCGTGTGCTACACGGAGTTTTTCAAGGTTTGTATGTCATGCAGCTCCACCAGACCATGAGCTTCACCGAGGGCACGGGCAGCGTTCGGCAAACGGCGCCGATGACGACGAGGGCACCCGTGGCCCCACTCGCCGAGGCCGGGGCGGAGGGCGCCGGCGCATCGCCACCCGTGAGAGAAGTCTATGCCGATTCAGAAGCGGTGCATCACCTGATCCCTTTGATGCGCGATGAGGGCGGGGAGGACGTGGAGGACACGCCAGCGACGGAGGGTGCCGAATACCGCAACTTCGCCTCCGTGTTCCCCAGCAATGCGCTCTGCGTGCCACCCTCGTCGCCAACGCCGTCCGTTACCGCTGCCGCGTCTCCCTCGCCTGCCTCTCCTCCCCCGCTGGTGACCGTCCCGATCCGCTCCCTCGAATTCGGTACCCTTCTCCGGATCGCGGAGTTTCTCGTGGTGAAGCTGACGCTGGCCAGCCACCCCCATGCCTTGCATGAGACCGACGTCTTTGGCGACCTGGATCGAACATCCGAGTGTGATCAACTGGCCGCGATGCAGGTGCTGCTCGGCGCCGACTTCCTGAACTGCTGATCTGCCGACAGGGGCCCGCGGGGGGGGGGAACGCGTGGGAAAGCACAGAAAAGCAAAGGGAAAATAAGGAGAAGGAGAGGGAGAAGAGAGCGAGAGAGCGAGAGAGGGAACAGCGAAGAATCTTGGAACATACATACATCTCTCTATACATAGGTATGTGTATGAGCGTGTGTGGAGGAGGGGAGCTCCCGGTGGAGTGGCAGATCCGATGACCGCTTTCCTCCGCATCGTTCGCCCTTCCATGCATTTTGGTCTTTCTCTTACCCTCTTCCTCTCTTCCTCTCCCCTTCCCTCCCTCCTTTTCACTGATTGTGGTGGACTTGTGCTCTTCTTCTTGCGTATCTTCAATATTTTCCTGAATAGATATATGTATCTATCAACTGGTGTCACCACGAACTGGATTTTGATACTGACATGTTTGTACGTGGAGGAACAGAGAGAGCGAAGCAGCGGAGTCTTTCGATATATTCAACGACGGAAGAGGCGGAGCTTGATAGACACCCCCCCCCCTCCTTGGCTGTCTTTCCCTCCTTCCTCTTGCTCTCCCTCGTCCCTTTACTTGGCATATCCCCTACCTTCAGAAATAAAGAAGTCTATCGATCTACGCGGCGTTGCAGCAGCGTGTCTAACCACACACACACTTACACACACCGCCTCGAGTCTCCTTCATTTTCTCCCTTCCTTCTGCTTATCTTTTCTGGTCCTCTCTCTGGAAAGACGCGTGCGCAGGTGAGGGTGGTGTGCGTGTCACGTCTTTGTGTTGCGGATTGCGGACACCCTCCCCCCTTCTCCCTCTTTTTCTCTTGGCGCCGCCTCTGCGCCGTCTTCCATCCCAAGGAGAGAACATCCACTTCAACCAAAGCATGTCATGAAAAAGAAGCCACGTCGCTTACCGTGCGACGAGGAGAGCGAAGGAGGAGGAGGAGGGTCTAGTCGGTATGGGTAGTCCCGTCCGCGTATCCACCCGTGGCGGGTGCCCCCTTTCTTAACGGACGCAGCGGGAGAAGGGGGAGAGAGAAGTGCTCTTGGCCATCTCACCCTTACGATTTGGACTCTTGCCTTCACTCCTCCCTGCATATCCACCCTCGCACCCATTATGCCGTACGCGCGACAGCTTACGAGAACGCTCTTGCCCGTGCACAGGCGACTTCGGAGAAGACGCTACTCCATCTGACTAGGGCCTTTTCTTTTTTTGAGAGGGAGGAGGGGCGCGAAGGCGAGCGCGTATGGGCATGTTTGAGGAGTGATGCGTGCGTGGAAGCATTTTGTTTATGGAAAAAGGGGCTGAGGTGGCAGGAGAAAGAGGAGGGATGGAGCGCGAGGTGCCTTTGACTCCGCACTCCACCATGCGCCACAAGGCGTAGACATCTCTTGTTTTGATGCTTCGTGATTCAACTCTTCTCCCTCCCTCCTTCGCTCTCTCTCTCTTTGTTTGCGAGGGAATCGCTCTCGGTTTTGCTTCATGGGTGACACGGTCCCATCAGATTGTATGCTCTTTTTTTTTCGCAGTGAGTGTGTGTGTGTGTGTGCCTCCTTTTCCCCTCCACATGCTGTACTACACTTGATAAACTGATGGCAAAGGAGGTGATAATACCCACGAACATAACGCACTCACCTCTCCCTCCCTCTCTCCCTCTCTCCACCTCGCCCTCATTTTCGTTGGCTCTTACCACCACGAACTAGACGGAAAAAGCGGGTGAGCGGGGCGAGAAAAAGGAGAGGGAGGCAGCAAAGGTTCGAGACAGGCGCTTGGGTGACAGAAGCCGTTAGGATATCCCGGCTCTGAGAGCACTCGGCCGTCACCACCACGCGAAACCACTCGAAAGGGAGACATTCTCAAACATACATACATATATATATATATAGTGAGAAGGAGAGGGGGTGGAGGAGATACACGGCGGTGTCATCCCAACGATATTCTCACCCGATCTCTGGCCACTTTCTTGCCTATTCGCCGTTGGGGGCTGTGCACCGAAAAAAAGGGGGAGGAGGGAAGGAGAGGCAGGGGGCTGAAAAGGAGGAGAGAAGCTGGGTGGAGGAGTCCGAGGAAGGCGCAACTGACGCATGGTGCGATTGATATGGCCCCACCTTCCCCCCTCCTTCACCTCTCTCCCCACATGTCCGTTAAGGCAGGCCAACCCTTACAGGTGGCGCGACCCCCATCGTCATCGTCGTCATCGTCGTCGTCGTTTGCACAGCAGCAGTTTCCCACGGGTAGGGCGTGGCCGATTGCCACATCGGCGAACACAGTGTACGACGTGGCTACGGCAACCCTGCGTTACTGCCCTACGCTAGCGATCTCTGATACCACACTAACAAGACCCCCCTCAACGCCCCCCAGGTCACCCCCTCCTCAAGCGGTTCCGCCGCAGCTTCATCGCCGGGGATCGCCCGCCCGTTGTGTCGCCCCCCCCTTGGACCCCGTGAACGCCTCCTCGCCTTCGCGGCGGCTGCCCTGCCACGGATACAACGTAACCTTCCATACGCCATACTCGCCTCACGCCGCGAAGGCGGTGCAGCGGCCGACAGCAGCAGGGCCAACGTTTCCCCTGGCCACGCCGCAATGCCGCCACCCATCATGCCCCGACACTGTACGCGGGGCGTCAGCAGATCTTCTATCGGAGCGCTGTCGGCCGTTCTCGACCCGGCCCGCATCGTCTCCCGGAGTCCACGCCAAGCGCTCCCCGGCGTTGCGGCAGGTTCCGCACGTGGAGAACGCCCCGCTTCTCGCAGCCACCGCTCGGGGCCCTGCCAAGATTTCATCGGCGAAGCGCCTCTCTCCTGCACCGCCCACGGTGTCTGTCCTGCACGCCTTTTACGGTGCCGCGCCACCGTCGGAGACGATGGGCGATGGCTACGACTGCAGCTCCTCCTCCATCACGCCCTCGTCTTCGCCACGTCGCCCTCCCTTCACGCCGCTTGACCTCACTGACTCACGGGATACACGGCAGCGGTCTTGTGACCCCGTTCCACAGCTGTACACGCACCCACACCACCAGTACCATCACCGACCACTGCATGACGAGCAGCGAACGTTCGTCCGCGTAGAGCCGATGGAGCACATCTGCACGACACAGCTGGCTTGCCCACCGCCAGAGGCGCCCACATTCGCCTTCCCGGCATCGCGTGCGAATGCTTCGTCGGCAACGAACAGGAAAAAGGATCCGTTACCGATCCCACTGGTGACGACGCTTCCGCTGCCACACGCGTCTCAGGACGCCATGTACAATACAATGTCGCGGTCAGAAGTATCTGCACCACCTTCTGCAGGGAACATCGATGGCTTTGTTCCATCCCTTCAACTTGCTCAGCATCGTCATGTGCGCCACATCATCTCTGATTTGTCGAGAACGACACCTCCTGCGTCACAAAGGGTGCTCCAGCTGCAGCGTCCCTCTCGAACCTTTGCTGCCGGTGCATGGCAAGATACATCCTCGAGCCGCACGACCGAGACGGATGGCGGCGACAGCAACCTGATCAGCGGCCGCTGCCAAGGAGGATCCCGCAGCGGCACCTGGAAGGGATTCACCTCACCTAGCTTGGTGCCACCGGCTGGCAGCCCGTACGTGGCAGCGCCGACTTACGCTGTGGGGATGCCGCATCAGCGCCGCCGGCCGCGCCAGCCACGCTCACTGCCGATGTATCTGCCCGATACATCACGGCCTACCGAACCCACTTCCCCGGCCTCTACTGGAGTGGCGGCGGCGGTGGTGAGCGTCGGTGAGCCCCACCGAAGACCCACACCGGACTGGACGGCAGTGCTGCGTGGGTCTCGGCGGCCGCAGACAACACCTCTACCACAAGGGTCTAGTGTTGTGCCACCGCCACTACCATCACCACTTCCTCCCTCTTCCTCACTGTTGGCGTCGCCGAAACGCAGCGAGAGGCGCAGGAGCGTGGCGACACTGGTGCCGCCACCCCCAGCACGACCGCCCTGTTCTCCACTTGTAGAACCGGCATTGCACGCGCCGCAGGGGCGCGGAGAGGCGCCCTATTCGTTCCAAGGGGACCCGTGTCTCCCCACCGAGGAAATCGCATCGTCTGTCACGGAGCGACGTCCGTCTGCGCCTCCCACCGCACCGATCTCGACGCCGTTTTCCCACGTGCCTTTTGCTGCCCCCACATCGCTGGAGCGACGAGAGGGGTGGGACAGCCAGGCGGACGCGAAGGTCTTGGGAGACCTTTCGACGCACCACATAAACCCTCCTGCGTCCCCCAAACGGGGTGTCATGGAAGTATCGGCAGCGTTGTCGGGGGAAAAGGAAATGGCTGTCCGCCTTCCTCCTGTGGAGGCGGCTGCAGCTACGTTGGCGGATCAGCTAGACCGGTCTCCCGGCGATGTATTCGCCCTCGTTACAAGTGAGGTGGTCGAGGGTGCCCCCCATGAAGACAGCGCGGAGATCGGCAGCTCCGCATCCAACGCCGCTCCACACGAAGCCCTGGATGGGGAAACGGTCTCCGGAGACCCTTCAAGTGATGCGGTGCCGTTGAAGAGACTCTGGCTCGCGGAAGAGCCGCCGTCGCCCCATTCCAAGGCAAGCGTAGAGAACAGAGACACCATTCCCTCCTCCTCTCCTTATCTCCACTCCATTGATGGTGATGATCTCGTAAGGTTGCCCACCTCAGAGAAGAGAGGGTTGGCCCACCCACCACGATCGTACACCGATGGTCTCAGCAAGGATGCAGAGGTGTCAGAGGACACAGATGGGCAGCGTGTGACCAGCACCGAGCACGGCGGCGGCGACACCGCCTCCTCCGTCGCTCGCAGCAGCGCTTCAGAGGAGGAACAAGAACTCACTGAAACCCCACCCGACACGGATGCGACGCTGAAGCCGGCGGAGGTGCCCGCTGCCGCCGTCTCAGAGACGACGCCCTCTACAGATGCTAACGACGAGCTCTTCACACCAGAAACAGCTGTCGGCGAGGCGCCTAGCGGCACGGGACCGCTCCACAGCTACGTGGATCCGCTAGAGGAAGCATGCATGGATGCGACTTACATGCTGGACATCCTCGAGCAGCAGTACGTGCGCATCAGCGATGAGACCAACGAAGAGATGGAAGACCTCGTGCATGTCGTGGAGCTCAACCGCCGCGATCGCGCAGACGGCACGCCGCGACACTTTATGTCGAAAGGTATTTATTCCGACGTCCTCCCAATGTTGCGTTACCCCACCATGGAAGAAGCGGACGCCCCAGGCTTCAGCAGCGCACCATCAGCAGGGCACCGTGGCCTATCCAACGGGAACGGTACCTCGTCGACACCCCCGCCTCTTACCTACAGGCCCCTGTCCGATGCTGCCTACCTGAACCTGTGTGTCATGATATGGCTATGTCGGTTTCAGTCAGAGCAGGCACCGGAACTGTTGAACACGGCGCAAGGAGTATCGGTCGATGTCGCAGACAACGAAGCGGACCAAGATGGCTTTGGGGCTCACCTACCTGGGCAGCTTTTGGCACGTCTTGATGCCCGCTTGTCCAGTCACGTGCACAATTATATTCATCACATCCGCACGGAGAACGGCCTCGACACACTCAGCTTTGAAGCGGTGTGTGTGCGACTCAGCGACCGAAACAACATTGGCTGTCTCCCACCGTCTGTGTGGGGGAAGACGAGAGCGACGAACATGCTGTCCTTTGTCGATCACGTCACCAACGTCTTGCTGTCGGCTACGGTGCCGCAAGAGGCGAAGCGGCGTCGATCCGTCGCGCGCAAGACCACGCCGGCAGCGGAGGCGGAGGCACGATTGACCTGGGCATATTTTCTCGGTGCGGCACCCTGGAACTACGAGGAGGTGTCCGTGGAAGAGGCGCACATCCCCATGCCCACCGCAGCGGCCCGGCTAGCTTATGCGTATCTCTACAAGGCCCGCATGCGTAACCTGGATGGCGGCCTCGGCTCCTTCATGTTCTCGCTGCTGAGCGGTCAGGTGCCGGAGGCGGCTGTCCTAGACGCTTTACTGATGCAAGAAAAACTACGGCTGGCGTTGCTGAACGGCAGCGCCAACATCGTGTCGTGCTTGCCGCTGCGGCAGCAGATGATGCAGCAGCACCGCCGTTTCGTGGATTCCCCGAAAGGTCGGAGGGAGGTTTCCTCACGGTCCAACACTTCAGTCCCACCGGACGACGCGTCTTTCCTCTCGGCTCCGAAAGGGTCCACCCCCGTGTTGTACACCTGCCTCAATCTCCACGACTCCGTCTCGGCCGCGCAGCCTCAGCAGCTAAGCGGTACCCTAGAGCTAAGCTCGGATGCGGTGCGGTCCTCGCACGATGAAAGGATCGGCGATGCTGTCCGACAGCGTTACCGCCACCTTCACAGCGGGGAGGACGGTGTGGATATCTCGTCCGAGGAGGCTGCCTCTCCGTTGACATCGCGCACCATCGCAAATACCTGCCGTTTCGAGGATACATGCACCTGCGTCGACCTCTACACCACGGCCGTTCAGCTTCATTTCTTCTTCCCTGCCAAGACGGAGAGGGGCATGCGTCAGCTGTGCACCGCCCTCATCGAAGACTTGGTCGCCATGGACGTCGTGCCGGTGCCGGAAGAGGTCGTCACCTCGGATGGCCAGACCCTCACGGACCCTACGTCCATCGTGGATGCCCTCGTAGTCGAGGGAGCGGAGGCGATGTGCCACGTCATCATGAGTCTGAGCAGTGCCCAAGAAGAGGTGCCGCCCGAAACGAGGGACGACTACGGCACCCCCGACGGGGCCGGCGACTCCGAGGCGCTGTGGGCGGCTATGGAGCAACGCGTGGTGCCCCTGGACCCGGCCGTCCTGCACTTCCTGGGTACGGCCGTCCCAGTGAACGATCTTTTCGACTCTGTCGTGACCGAACACCCACTCAGCATGCAGCCTCAGCCGACCGGGCGCAAGAGTACCTTCGTGGAGGTGCTGCGCCTCCAGCACTTTACAGAGACGGTACAGTACACGATGGAGATGCAGGATTGCCTTCTTTTCACAAAGATGTTCGATCACCTGGTCGCTTCGGCAGCGCCGTGGAGGAACACCAATCCAGAGAAGCAGAGGTCCGGCAGTGGACGGCACTGCCCTGTTTTGTCGGCGGATGAAGAGGCGATACTGCACACTTCTCCACCTTCCTCCCTCACCGGCCTCAACGAGGTGGTGGTGGAGGAACGGACAGCCGCGAGCCACACGTCGCTCGACGGCGCGGTGGGGGACGGCGAAGCAGCGGACGAAGGCAACCGCAATTCGGTAAGTCTTCGATCGGCCCTCATCGCCCTCTGCTACGGTGACCAGGGAAAACCGTTGGCGGAGGTGCAAGCGTACCTGCGGCATCTGCTGGTGCTATACTTTGAGTCCTACACGCTAGAGGGCGCCGCGGTGAACAGCAATGACCCGAAGGTGCTCACTGAGGCTCGTCGCAGGACGGTGGAGATGTCAACCTGGAACTGGTTTGGGGACACGGCTGCCCACAACGGAACCCTCCGCCCCGGTGCGCGCCCCGCCTGCTGCGATAAGGTTCGTGTCAACGCCGAGGAACTGGCCGCATTGTGCCCGCGTGTGCTAGGACGGCGAGTGGGCCTCGTCCCCACCGTCATCGATAGCCATGCTGTAGCGGGCGTCGTTGAATTCATGGCAGCACCAGAGATGCCCGTTGCACACGGCGCAGACCTCTCCCGGGGATTACAGGGGTCCCACGAAAAGGATATGGGAGAGAAGGAGAAATGGGGCTCTGCACGGCGGGCCACTCGTCCCACCATCTCTGCTGCACTTTGAGTGGATTGAATATAGAGAGGTCAAAACATCCGGCATGCACCGGTAGAGGTTGCGGGTGGGGTGTGTGTGTCGGGGGGGGGGGCGTGGAGGAGCAGGCGAAAAGAGAGAACAGTGATGCAGCGTCCATAACCCACTTGCAGGACATACCACGTGGAATGACGAAGAGAATGCTGTCTCCATATATATATATATTGCTAAGCATCCCCCTCCCCCAAACCACCCACCCTCTCCGCCTGCTTTTCTGCTCTGATTCTCTCCTCCCTTGTGAAGGCTCCCCACTTCACCCCCGCACACACCGCCGTTAGCGCGGTTCGCTCTTCCTTCAGCGTTGTTGCTCTTCTTTAGGATTGGAAATTTTTGTGTGTGCGTTGACGATGCGTGCGAGCTCGCTTCCGTCACGTGTTGTCCACATCGTCGCGACACCATGACTCAACTCTCCCCCTTTCCCCTCCCTCCAGCACCCTTTGTTCGGCCCTTTTCTATTTTGAAGCGGTTGAAGGTGTGCGTTTTCGTGTACGTGCGTGTCACGAGGGGGAAGGGGAGGGGAAGGGGGGACGACGAGCGGTGGGTATCGATCGCCCTACTCCCTTCCCACCTTCATCATCCATAACAACAACAACGACTGGACCTTCTCCTTCCTTTTCGGTCACTCTTTCCTCCCACCCCGTGTTTTGTTTTCCTCTCGAGTTCCACCTCGGTCGCCACCGCTGCCCCCCCCCCCTCCCCTCCCCTCCTACGCCTGCGCTCTTCTCAGTTTCGAGTTTTCCTTTTCCTTCTTCTGCATCCGCCCTCTCTGCACAGTGCGGGGTAGGGGAGCGGTGTCACCCCCCCCCCCCCCCTCCCATCCACCCCCCCCCCCTACCCCGTCCTCATATCACACATTCACATCTGTATATACATATATATATATATTTATGTATGACTTGTATATACTTGCCATTCTCTCTGCCTCTCTCCCTCTCATGTTTCCTTCACTACCGCTGCGATGCAGAGTTCTCCCACAAGACAAATATATATATTTTTGGTGTGTGTGGGGGGTGCCGGTGTGCGCCTCCACTTTGAAAACGACAAAGGCCGGGGAAAAAGGGGGAAGAGAGGGGAGGGCCTCGATGGACAACCGCCCTCGTGTAGCGGGTGCCCTTTCCCTCTTTCCAACTTTCTCTTCTCCCCCAGTTGTCCAACCTTTCCTTGTTGGTTTACGGCGTTGTCGTGTGCTCTTCTTGGCGCGCGTGACTCTGTGAAGCTACGTGAGGGGGAGAGTTGAGATAATGTGTACAGTGCCGTCTCTTCCCTTACTCTGCGTTGCCTCGGTAATCCTCTGCCTCCATGCTCTGAACAGGCCACCTCTGCTCTTGCCATCTTTCCCTGCGCTTTGGTGATACTTCTGCCTTCTATTCTCTTCTTGGTATATATATATATATATATATATATATATACATCACAAGGTGGCTGTGTCTCCCATTCTTTCGAGTACATCCGCGAACGTACGTTGAGACCACTCACACACCGGACAACTTCGCCGCCTTTTCGCTCTCTCGCTGCACCCCCATCCCCTTTCCCTTCCTCTTAAGCTTTTGCCAGTGCACGAAGGCTGAAGTGCATATATATATATAGATATACTCACATTCTCTCGCTCTAGCTTTCCATCCCATCAGCTCCCTTCTCTCTCCACCGCTCCTGCCTTCTTGCTGCACAGATTAGCCGCCCGTCGTGCATCGCTACCCGAGCATTGTTCATCATTGTTTCTTCTTCTCTCTCTCTCTTTCGGGAGCGGACAACGTCACGGTCGTTCTTCGTCTCTCTCTCTCTATTCCCCCCTCTCCCTCACGTTTTTCTCAATCGTCTTTTCGGGGAGCGCCACCTTCTTCGCGCGGTGCTGCTGTTGTGGACCCCGCTCGGATTATTTTTGTGATTCTGACGGTAGAGAGAAAGAAAAAAAAGAAACGGGCGCGACGACGACGATCTGCGCTATCGTTTCCTTCCCTCGACCCTGCTATTTCCTCTCTCTCTCTCTCTATTGCCCTCCTTTCTCGGTCGGCACGCTAAAAAGCGTGCGTACGGTGTGCATCTATACATATTAATACGCCCACTTTCTTCATCTCCAGTGGAGCGGGAGGGGAAGATCATGGGCAACGGGGCATCTTCACCACACCATGCGGCATCTGAGCCACCGTCGACGCCGTCGTGCTCCGCCGCTGCCTCTGTGACATCGGTGCCTCGAGCGAAACGGATGCTGGTTAACGCAGCTCCGCGCAGTACCACCGGTAGCTTTCGATCCCCAGCAGCCACCATGGCGGCTTCCATGAAACGGCAGCAGCGGGAGCAGAGCCCAGACGTAAAACTCGCGGCACTGCAGCTCGCCGCAACACAGCGTCGTCAACGCATCCAACAGATGAACAGCACCAGCGGCACCGCTGGCAGTGACGACTCTCTCCTCGCCTTCACCCGCGGTGCCGATCCGATCTCCCTGCGCGTGCTAGAGCTGCTCCAGCAGGTGGACGACGTGCCACTCCACAACCCAGCGGAGAAACTGCGACTGCTCCGGAACTGCTACCCGCTTCTCGAGAAGGTGCCCAGCAACCGCTTCGACCAGTTGGCGGTGACCGTGCACCAGAAGGAAGGTGATGTGTACTATCACGAGGGAGACACGGAGAACGCCAAGAGCACCTACAGTCGAGCGATCACACTAGCCGAAAAGCGGGTCGCACGGGAGGAGACGGACATGTACATGGTACTGAAGCGTTATGTGTTGGCGATGATCGGGATGGCGCGCATCTGGTATCATCACGAGCGCGATCATCAGGGCTTCACGTTCACCGACCAGCGACAGCCGAAGATGCGCGCCGCTGTGGGTGGGGAGGGGTCGGCTCTCAACAGCCGGAGCTCGTCGATCGGCTCCCTGGAGGGCAGCATTTTGACGGACAGCGGCAGCGTCTTCAGCTTGAACGAGGAGATCTTGAAGTCGATGGCGCCACGGCAGCCTCGTAGGCAGACCGGCCCTCTCTTCCAGCGAGTGAAGCTCAAGGCACCGCATGTGACCCCGAACTCGCAGTATACTCGCGAAGAGGAATTTGTCTTGCATAGTCGCATGACGCGTGAGCTTGTCGCCTCGCCGTGTGAGCTGTTGCTGCTGCGATGTTGTGAGGTGGTGCAGATCGGGCACAACGCACAGTCCGAACTGCTCATCCCAGCCTTGATTGAGCTCGCCCAAATCTACGAAGACCTAAGCCTCTACAGTCGGGCACTGTTGCTGGTGCGGCGTTGTCTCGGTATCCTCTGCAGCGTCTTCGACTACGACCATCCGTGGGTCGTGCAACTCATGCAGCGTGTCCACCGACTGGAGAAGCTGTTGGCGGAGCAGACGCGGAACAACATGGCCACCAAGATTCAGGCCACATGGCGCATGTACGCCGCGATGCAGCAGCTGGAAGATGCGCTTGGGCACTCGGTGCGACGGCACCGGTGGATCCCGCGCAAGTACCGGACGGTGCCCGACCTCGACTTCCTGGGCGACTACGTGGGGGACATGCCCGTCGGAGAGGGTCGAAACGACGGTGATGATGATGACGACTACGGAAACCTCGAAGATGGCGCTGACATCGTCGTGGAGAACGATGACCCCAACGAGTGGCCAAGAGACGATGGCAACGACGTCGGGTTGGACGAGGGGTCTTTGACGCCGAGCGAAACATCGGGGCACCACGCCGACGTACCGAACGGGCCGCCGCCCCGTTCCGGCACCGTCGTGTGTTATGCTCCGGTAGAGGGGGTAGACGGTGGAGATACCTTCACAACGATGCTGACGAACGCTGCTGTCGTCGGCACCACCCAGGACACCCAGACCGACACCGATGTTCGACACACTGAGTACGGTGACGTGCTGACGGTGCGCACGACAACCATCACGAGAACTGTTACAGAGGACCTCGGCAGCGACGGCGACGGCGACGGCGACGACGACAACGACAGCAGCGACGACGAAGAGGAGAAGGAGGAGGAAGAAGAGGAAGAGCTGCGATCGACAGGAAGTGCGACCGGTGTGCTACAGCATCCACAGCCACTTCGTCCCGCCCCCACGCTACCACACGGCCTTCCACCGCCTTCGTATAACAAGGACAAGGAGGAGAAGAACGACGGCGGCGACGACGACGAGGACGCGGAGGAGGAGGGGGAGGGAGCTTCGCCGCGTGAGTATCATTCTGTCCCAGCGCCGCCCCGCCCGCCGCCGCGCACATCTTCCCCGCTACATGAAGTCTCGGGAGTCACGCGAGCACCTGCCCCACAGCTCCCCATGGCGACGAGGCAACCACCACCACCACCGCCGCAGGCAAGTTATGAGGTCACCCCGGAGTGGCGCGCCACTAACGCGGGAGAATCCGATTCTGCAAAGGACGTCAATACATCTTTGAAGGGACGCATTTTTAGGTTGCAGAACAGCCAGCTTGAAGAGCCGCCAATCCCTGCCACGGCGAGACCCCATCCGCCTCTGCGCACCCACCCTGAAGGCGGCACCTCCGATGCGGCGTCGCATCTCATCATCCAGCGGGAGGTGTATTCGACGGCGAGCAGCGAGCGACAGAGTCGCCGCGGCTCCTCCGGCGCCGTCGAGACGGCGGAGGACACGAGCAGCGAGATCGTTCACGAGGAAACCGCATACGTCCACGTGAGCCACCAGCGGACTGCGGTGGCACCGGCTCGTCCGAGTGAAGCGACGGGGCAGCGTGATGCTCGACGCGAGCCCCTGCACAACACAGTCGACCCTCGCATAGCCTACCCAACGGAGTCGAATGTGTGTCCACCGTTTCTACCGCCTCTTCGTAACCGTCATGGTGGCGGAACCGAGCGATGGAGGCAGCCGCCACCGCAGACGGACAGTAACGGGCACTCTGCGCATCGCCGCTCTAGTCAGGGCAGTAGTTCGATCTCATCCAGTCTCCGAAAGGAAAGCGTACAGCACGGTCTTACGGGGTACCACCACCATCACGACGGCGGTGAAAGCGGCAGCAGCGGCAGCAGCAGCAGCCACAGCAATACCAGCACCAGTGCCAGCCACCACAGCCACCCACCCGGGGAGGGCGTCTTGCCACCGCAGGTGATCACCACCACTACCAGGAATTATAAAATGAACGAAACACGCACGGAGCACACGTACACGCAGGGCCAACACCAACATCGCAGCAGCAGCAACGACGGTGGTGGCGGCGATGGAAAAGGGGCAAACGGCCGTGCAGAGGGCAGAGCCTCAACCGCAAGCTGGGTGGCAAGGCCCAGTGCGGCGAGCAGCAGCGTTAAGGAAAGCTCGAAGCCTCTCCAATACTCGGAGAGCGGCACGTCAAGCCTCCGCAGTGACGTCCTCCCTTCCCCCAAAGGAGCATCCCGCGTACCGAAGGCATCGCATGCAACTGAAGTACCGTCATCACCGTCGCGGTCGGGTAAGAGGTAACGGTATTCGAGTCCCTCTGTATGCCGACGAACATCTCCATCACCCCGCCGCCACCCACCACCGTCGCCTTTCTCGTATCGTAGAGGGATGTCGATGGGTCCCGAGTGGCAGCAAAGGCCTCCTCCCCCCCCCTCCCCTCATGCAACGTCACGCGCACAAACGCTGGGTGGCGATGGATACGCATGAGAGAGGAGGAGGTATGTGTTTGCATGTGTGGCGAGGGGACGGGGTTGTCGGAGGGAAGCGATGGGCTAGAGAGAGACTCGGGCTGTGTCGCATCGCGTGTACCAGGAGGGCACTGCCGTTCTCCCTCCCCCCTTCTTCGCTTCTCGTTTCCTTCCATCTTATCGACAAGGAGCTGTGCGCGTGTGTCAGTGGCCTGTATCATGAGGGATGCCTCCTGTGTGTGTAGAGACCTTGGCTGGCGGTGTTGCTCCACCTTCTCCGTCTCGCCAGGTAGTGTCCGTGATGGGAACTTGGAATGGCTCGGTAGAGAAAGGGGGCAAAAAGATAAATGAGGGAAGGCGATGCTGGTGCTCAAATGATATTGTTGGATCATTCCTTACGGTTCACCTTATAAATATAAATCTTCTCTGCCCCATTTCGTGTTGTGCTACAGAAAGAAGGAGAAGGGCGGAGTGAGGGAGGGACGAGGCGGAGGAGGAGGGAGAGAGAAGGAACGATTCGCCTCTGTGCACGATAGCGTCTTGTTGCTGTGTGCTTCTCCTCCTCTGCCTTTTTTTTTGCAAGAGGCTTTCTGGTTATCCCTCTCCCCTCTCCGCCGATGCCTCGCACTCCGTCTCCCCTCTGATTCTTTCCTTCATACATATACGTATATATATATATATATATACGTATATAGAATCTCCCTCTCCCTCTCTCTCTCTCTCGCACATGATGTGAGGAGAATTATAAACGGGGCTAGTGTAGTTCCTGCTCCTGCGAGGCACTGACAGCGGTGTGCTTGGGTGATTTCCTTTCGCCTCCCCCCTCCCCTTCCCCCGACCTCCCCCATTTATTTATTTGATTCATCCGATGCTCCTCCTTAACGGACTTCGTTTTGGCGTTCAACAGCGTTTTCTCAGTCCCCCCCCCCACATATATATACATATATATATATATATATATGCTTGTATGTGCTCTCCCCGTGTTTCATGATGGACGGTTTGGAGCACTGAGTATGGCAGCTCCAATCTGTTGGGTGGGAAGAGACGGGCAAAGGAGAGGGAGAGGGGGCCCAACCGGCTGCCGAAGTTCTTCTCTGCTGGAGGTTGAGGACCCCCCCTTTTGGCTCTTCTCCTTTCCCCCTTCCCTGTCCCTGGACCCAGGTACACACAGCTCTACCGGTGCACGGCTTCTCTATTTTTCTGCAGCGAACGCACGTTCAGACGGTGGATACCTTCCCCCTTCCCTCCTGCTCTCTTTTGCCGTCTTGCTAGATGGCAAGCTTGGGCCGGCAGGATCAGACAGCTGTCCTCTCTACCTCCTCCCTCCTCCTCCCCTCGCCTACTCGTTTTTCCCTCATACATATATAAGTTACATTTGCATCCCCCTCACAACGCGTTTTGCCTATTCGTGTACCTCTCCTCTCCCTTCCTCAACCACCACCCACAAACTCTCTCTCTCTCTCTCCCTCGCAAGCATGCGAGCAACGCGGGCCTGCCCGCCCCCGTATCCGATGATGTCCATTCGTTCAGATTCGAGAGAGCTTCGCAACGCTGACACAGCGAAGTCGAACCATCATGCCCAAAGATACGGGGCCGATGGCGATCGGTCCAGTTCGACAGGCTCCTCTGTGCCTGCGTATGCAGTAACTGATCCGGTTGGCCGTGGTGGCTGCAGCCGATCTTCGGACCGTATCTGTTCCTCTGGCAGGCAAGCAGCGCGCGGCTCTTCGAGGGACACCTCCAACCCACTCCCGCAAGCCCAGTCGGTGGTGTACACGGTACAGAACACGTCGACTGATACGAACACGCGGCAGACGGACTACGGCAACGTCCTGACGATCTGCACGACGACCGTGACGCGGACCATCACGGAGCGCCTTGTGGCAAGTGATGAAGATGACGCGAGCAGTGAGGAAGGTGAGGTGTTTTTAGAGAGACACATCGAATCTGAAGAGGCAGTCCGAGTGGGTGCGCACGAGCCCTCCCCTCCTCTTCTGCTCCACAAGTCAGGCGAGCTTCCCCGTTGATGGTGCTTGACACGCATCTGCGATGGTGAAGTCGCCTGCTTTAATGCCCACTTCTCTCCTCTCCAACCCAGCCGTCTCACCGGCACATGAGTATCGCCCGTTGTTCTGCTTGGGTACGTGTGTGTGTGTATGTGTGAAGGGGTACGGCCCTCTTTTTTTTTTGTCCTGTGAGGGTGGCATGCCGGTTTCTCTCCCTCTTGCCTTTCTTTCGCTGCTCGTACAGCCTATCGTGAGCGTTGGCGCGTGAGAGACGTTTACGCTGGACCCCTGCCCCCATCCCCGGATGGCTCTCTCCTCCCTCATTACCATCTTCACCATCTGTCAAACCGGTTGCCGTGCACTTCTCTCTATCTTTCTCTGTGTACCTTTACCGTTTGCATTTTCTCTCTCTCTCTCACTTGATGCATCTTCCGCTTCTTTTTTTTAAATTCTTGCGTCCCCCTCCCCCTCTCTCTCTCTCTGTCTGTCTGTCTGTCTCCATTGTACCCATCTACCTCCGCATACATTTCTGGCGCTCCTCGTCTTCATCGCGATCTCTCTCCCTTCTCATTCACGTTGAGCTCTCGCGAGGAGACGCGTACGTAAGTGAAAAAGGAAATCGCTGGCCGCATAGCAGCAGGCACGCACACGCACATGCACATCCCTTTTTGCCAAGAGAGGAAATGAAGGAGTGGCAGATGTTGACCCCACCTTTCTTCTCCTTTGTCCTTCCATCTCTTCGCTTCTACGTGCAGTCGTCGTCTACGCGTGAATTCTATGTATGCGGAGGGGAAGGAGGGAGGGGGCGGGGGCAGGAAGGGAAGGCGATGAGAGAAGCTTTCGTCGGTGTGTCACTCGGGTTGGGGGTACCACTGATTTTTCGATTTTCAGAGGCGAGAGAAGGCGGCAGGCTCTTTTGGGATCCTTCCTTATTCCCTCCTCTTCCGTATCGTCCTTCTTCCTTCTTCCCGGTGCCTCCCTTCTAGAGGTGGCGTATCTGTATGTGTGTGCATGCATGAAAGATGCTGCGCCAGAGGATCCGCTTCGACTCACTGTATGGGTATACCCTATGCGATCCTGAGGAATAGTGGAGAAAAAGAAAGCACACGTTACGAAGCTCTGTGTTCTGCGCTACCCCTCTTCTCTTTTTCTACCCTCTCCTTCTTTTGTTAGAGATATATCCACGGTCTTCCTCCGTTTGTTCGCGTCGAAAGCGCATCGCGGAACGGGAAAGAGGACGAGCAACAAGAACAAGAGAGTGCGGAAGCACACACGGCATACCCCCCACCCCCACACCCCGTGCAACGATCCCCGTAGTTGCAACTAGACATTAGGCCAGCCGCTCTTCACATTTTCCCCTCTCTTGTTCACAGGATGGAAGCGACTGCGATGCCGACCCGTCGCGGCGAGAGCTCCGCAGCGCAGCGAGTCGCGGCGACATCTCCGCAGTTTTACCGGGACGGCTCCCCATCGGTGAGGCAGCACCCGCGTTTGAGCCCCAGTAATGACGAAGGTATATCGAACAACGCTCTCCTCGGCAGTCTCGCCAACTATCTGCCCATCGCTGCATTGACCCCGGCGTTCTCCTCGTCGGTAGCGGCGGCGCAAAACGTTGAGGTCCCTCCACTCTGCACGTCGTCGTCGACAGGAGGACGACACGAGTGTTCCTATCGTGGCTCGGCCGATGCGGCCGTCTCAACTTCCCTCCTACGGAACTCGGATACAGCGATTAGCAACCGGACATCTGGAGTGCCGCACGTTGCATTAGAGAGAGCTGGCTTGCCCCCGGCGGCCTCAAGGACCCCCGTGGACTCACGGCGGCGAAGCGACGAGGGGAGTGGGAGGCTCTCGGGGAACCGTCAGAGCAATCAAAGCATGATTAGAGTTCTCAGCATCACCCGTAATGGAGAAAGCGCTGAGATGGAGCAACCCGGACTTCGCGTCCCCGAAGCGGCAGCGGCAGCGCTGCACAACGGAGGCAGCGCGCTCACAGAGCAGCGACGGACGCCGCCGCTTCCTTCCAGACGAGCCTCCCTCAATCGCGTCCCCAGTGGTGGTGCAACCAGCAGGGTAGTGGCGGGTAAGGTGCAGCTGGAGACCATCCCACCCATCACCAGAAGCTCCTTATCCACCGCCTCCTCGGAGCCGTCGGCGGTGGCGGAGGATCCACAATTGCTTCGACAGGTGTGTGATATGCCGCCACGCCAGAGTGGGTCTGCCCCTATGCCACCACGACACAACTCTGTCCCTTCCTCTACGAGAGTAGCTTCTCGCCCTGCATCAGCCATGGTGCAAGCGCTGCCATACCAACGGAACCCTCCGATGCATCGAGGCGCCCCCGCGGGGGCCGGTCCTACAGAGCCTCCCTTCACACCGTCCAGTTTCCTTCTTGCAGCATCCACCGGGTCGACACCCCGGAAGGAAGTCTTGCGAAGGCGATCGCCCACCAACGCTAGTGGGAGTCACCGCTCAGGCGAGTGCTCCCCCGGCCTCTCAACGACGCAGGACCACCCGCGTGACTCTCTAAGTAACCAGCAGCCCATGGTGCTGACAGCGCGACACCATCACGACCACAACCGCTCCTCATACCCTTGCTATTCCTCTAACGGCAGCCACGATGCTGCTGCCGTGCTCCAGCCCTCGTATCAGAGAGGGAAAGTGTCTGACATGACAAGGCCGCCGCGCCCCCCAGCGCCGGTCACCTTGCAGATCTCCACCACCACGCTCACAAAGGCAACAAAGAAGGTGCGATACCTTCTACCGGGTGAGCCGTTCGATCCTGACGCACCCGATCCAGCGGACAGCGGAGGGATTACCGCAGCGGAAGAAACCGCGCTGCTCTACCCAGTCCACTACAGCCAAGCTGTCGAGGACGTCGTCGGCCAGTACCCGGCGCTTCTTCGCCGATCGAGTGCACGAGGGGGTGACTTCCTTCACAGCAACGGCAGCTCTGCCGGTGCGGGCAGTCCTGTAGCTCACCCGACATTCCTTCTCGACGACGGTAACCGCTGGGCGCGTGAGACAAACCGCCCTGCCGCGGCTACGACGCGCGACCCGTCCGGGACGACACGGGTGCTGCTACCCGCGCCAAGCTGCAGGCAGACGACAGGATCTGCCGCCAGCACGACGGCGACGGACCAGAGGCCTTTCCAGGCGCCTTTGCTTTGCGTCGAGGAAGACGGCTCTGACGATGGAAGCCTTGTGGCAGAGCGGGGTGGCGCTCATCTCCTCCAGCGGCATGTGCAACAAATGGCGACAGGCACGCGGTTGGTGCAGGGCACCTCATTTCAGCCTCCCTCCTCGGGTGCGGTCTCCGCCCGGCGGACCCGCCTTACGGAGGAGCTCTATAAGGAAATACTGAGGTGCGCTGAGTACCATCGACGGTCCGTGCTGCTGACGGCCCCCCCACCATCGGACGCGCCACCGCAGGCTCTACCACCGCCGGCCTTTCTGGGGCTCACACCAAAGAACGCGCCAGACGACGCGTGCCGCGATTGCCCGGATCATCCTGCCGTGAGGCCCAGCCCTTCGCTTCTCCGGCACTCCGGAGTCGTCTCTGATGGGGTGACCGCAGCAGCACCGTATCGACCGCATACCCCGCCCTGCTGTGCCCTGCCCTCACACGGCCCGGGACGCCTCCCAGAGACGTACGGGGACGTGCCAAATGGTACTAGAAGAGGCAACAATGGTGTGTGTGTGATGACTCGTCCAGCACCACCTCCGTCCCAGCAGGAGTACCTCCCACAGAGACAGGGTGTCGGCACGGCAGCGAGGGATGTCCATCCTCTTCACCCAAACCGGAACGTCGCCGGCGCTGCCGTCCTGAAGACATCGCTCGATTCCGCTCGATCAGACCTGCTGCATCCACGTCTGGCCCGGTACGCCCAACCCGCCTTCAGCACGGCAGAGGTCGCGTTCTACCGCGGTAGTACCGACCGCGGCAACGCTGAACTGTGCGACGCGCAGCATTCTACTGCAGAGCCTTCACGCGAGTGCAACGTGGACACGCAGGCACCCGCACCGGCTCTTCAGCACCCGCAGCTGCCACTTCTTGATCCTGCCGTCTTGAGGACGCAGGCTTCGCAGGCCACCGCCGCTGCAGCAGCAGCCCCCATCTCCGCTGCTGTTGCTGCCTCGCAGGCGCGCTACGTTGGCAGTGCATCCGATACCGGTGAGACTGACAGATCCTGCGTTTCGTACATAACGGACGAGGCTGAGGAGCAGGGGAAAGAAGAAGAGAGCGCCGGCGCTACCGGAAACACTGCCGGGTTGCATAGTAGTTTCCGGCACGACGCGTATGCGCCATCGAGGAGGGCAGGGACGGGAAAAAAAGGAACTCTGCCGGTGCCTCCGAGTGGCTGCACGCACGCCAGTCCGAAACTTTTTTCCGGGGAGGACGGGGACAGCGAACATCGTGCGTGGGGTCGCCAACACGTGCGCGTGGAGCCGGCCCAGGAAGACGCACCTCCCCATTCGAGCACGGTGACGCACGCGGGAGGCGTCTCGTCGGAGAGGATGACTCGTAAAGCTGCGAGAACAGACATGCGTGTCGGCAGTCGATTCCAACCGGCGCCGCCGCCACCCTCGGCGGTCGTCGCACGGACGTCATCCTCCGCGGTTCGACAGCCGGCACCAAGCGGCGCTGCTCGTCCACTTCCCGCAGGTACGCAGGGTGCACCGCAGACAGCATCGACCTCCGCAACGGGCCATGCGTGGAGCCTCACGGCCTCCTCCTCCCCTTCCCCATCCCCTTCCCTTTCGAGGACCCCGTTGGAGGACTGCGCGTCATCTCGAAATAGCGTCTCGTGCGATACAGAAACGCAGCCCGTCACCGTCTCCGAGCGCGGCGCGGAAGACTGGAACGATGACGACGACTGTTTCAAGAAGGAGGTGCCACCGGTGCTCGTTCTCGGGGACGAGGTGTATGCGCCGGCTGGGTACGAGTGCGTGGAGGAAGGGGAGGCTGAGTATCTGGACGCGGAGGCTGGAGAAGTGGACGGCAGCGTCGAGGCGAACGATGTTGATAGCCGCCACACCAGTGAGGATGAAGCGCAGACTGCCCGCTCGAGATAGAGCGAAGGAGGGGGAGCAAAGGAAGATGCCTAGTGCTTCCACCACCCCTCCTCCCTCCTCGAAGGGGCAGGTGATGGTCCAGGATGGAAGATGGAAGTCCCTCTACACCGGCCGAGGGGGTACAATGGTGGCTGCAAGGACGTCGTGCTCTTTGCGAATAACTTCGGCGATGCTCATCCGACCCCCACCGAGCAGGCAGGCGGGCAGGAAGGAAGTCGAGAGGGGCAAGCGGGGCTCAGAAGGGTCGTTCGTTTCGTTGTTGAGGAGGGTGAGGTGTTTCCCCCCTCCCTTTCTCTATCCTGAAGATGGCTCGCCCACCTACGTCAATCTCTGCAGAAGGATTGTATCAGACGTCTCAGCGCATGCGCCGCTTTCCTCTTTTCCCCCGTCTCTCTCTCTCTCTCTTACTTGGCTTCCTCTTCCTCCGCTTCCTTTCGTTTGGTTCGTTCCTGCGTCGTGGGGAGCGATGCCTACACCGTGCCAAGCACAGGGGCGTGCCCACGTCCAACACTGTCTTCCCCATGCCCCCCCCCCCCGTCTCTCTTTTCTCCCCCCCTTCTTCTTTTTTTTTGGTGGATGGTTCGTCCTCTTCTACTACGCGGATCTGCATCGTTCAACACTCATTGTACCAGCACAACTCTTTTTCTTTTTTTATTTTCGTTTCACATTTTTTTGCCATTGTCCGAACATCGAGTGTTGTGGTGTGGGCGTGAGTTAAAGTAAGGAAAGGGAAAGGGGCGTACACTCCTCTCCTTTAAGGAATCCCCCCCATCGTTCCATGCCTTCCTTTGGTTCCGCTCATTCTAATGTGTCAAGCGCAGTACTCCCCCTCCCCTCCCCTGTTTGAGCGTTATGCGGGGAACGGATGGGTGGCATGTGTGTGTGTGCGATCACCTCGTTCTTTTGGCAGATTTCTTTCGTTCACCATGCGCGCCCTGTTGCATACCCTGTCCCTCCCACCTCTTGTCCCGCTCCTATCTTTTCTTCTTTTCCGTCCTCCAGCTCCCTCTTGTTTTGCTGGTGGTTTACGGTGCTTGCCCGCTGCATGGCGTGTGTGTGTGTGTGTGTGTGTGCGAGAAGAGAGTGTCGGTTAGACTGCCTGTGTACGTGTACGTACAACGTTCACCGGGTAACGCGCTCTACTTCGCTCATGGCTTTGGGGATGCGGAGGAAGGGCGGCACGACCCTTCTCCTCCGTCCCTCCTCCTCCTCCTCCTTTCCCTTCACCCCATCTTTGGCTTTTTGTGGCCGATGATTCCTTCACCATCTTCGACTTAATCGTATTTCCTTCGGTTTAGATATAAATCTGTGCTCTTGTGTCCTCCTTTTCGCATGTTCGCTCACAACAAGGGCCGCATGGTACCCATGCGCATGACGTGGACGTACATGTATATGTACGGCATCATGCTCACTATTCGGTGCAGCGTTCGCTGCCTCTTTCCTTCACGCGTAACCGTCTTCTTCCGCACCTCCTCCTCCTCTACTTGTCCTCCCTCTTGCCCCCCTGCCCCCCCCCCCCTTTGCGCGCGTGGTGTCACCGGGGAGAAGGGCTAATGCGGACTTCAACATCGTTTGAGGGTCCTCCCGGAAGGAAGGGGGGGGGAGCGAATCCGATTAAAGAAA
Organism: Borovskyia barvae; assembly: GCA_030849085.1. NCBI lineage: Eukaryota > Euglenozoa > Kinetoplastea > Trypanosomatida > Trypanosomatidae > Borovskyia > Borovskyia barvae. The sequence goes on from JASAOM010000995.1 coordinate 36,226, forward strand.
GAAAAGAGGGGCGTAGAGACGACAGGGGGGGTGGGTGGAAGAAAAAGAAGGAAGAAGAACTTTGCGGTACAGCAAGATGTGGCCTATTTGTGTTTCTGCTGCGCGGTCTGTAGGATGCACAGGCGGGGGGTGGCGGCGCCAAACTCGCCTGCACGCTGCACATCGATCGGGTTGTACACAGTAAAGGGGAGAGTGAGAGAGGAGAAGAGGGTGGGGCGTTGCACACCTTCAAGGTTTTCGCTCTTCACCAACAACCTGTCCACTGGCCGGCGTGTGTCTCACTGGCGTTTTCTTTGTTCGCCTCTCTCCACCCTCTTCCCCTTCCCTCTTGTGCGCATCACAGCGCTGAGTCCTTGAGCGCGTGCATTTCCTTTTGATGGGCCAAGACGTTCGATAAGCGCACGCACACAAATACACACACACACATATATATATATATATCGGATGCTTCGTTGCTTTTGCGAGAGGATTTCGAGAGTGGTCATATGTGGGGGTACCGCTATAGCTGGTGGTGCACCAACGGCAACGGCAGTGGCCACTACCAGCCCCTACCCCTCCCTATCTTCCGCACTTCTTCCTCTCCATCGGGCATTGGCCACGGTGGCATCCACCACACCGGCTGCGCCAAGGGGAGTCTGTGATGGAGGAGGTGGCACGACCGTTGCCCCGGGCCCCTACCGCCGCGTTGGTCACGTCTTTATCGTAACATGTAATGATCATCCCTTTAAGTTTTCATGGGAGGTGAACCGGACACTGCGTGATCTGCGCCTCGAGTTTATGGGGCAGACCACAATCGTACCCGACATTCCACAAGTTCGTAAGCAACTCTGGCGGGTGCGGCACATTGTCCGCGTCGATCACTTGGACCTGGATGAGGCGAAGGCGCTGGTGGGAGTGCCGGAGCATGTATCTTTTCGCGACCTGGCGGCGCAGATCTCACCGACATTTGGCCGCGGCGGTTCGGTGCAGAACCCACATATGCGGAGCAAGATGAATTTCATGCGACTTCGGCGGATGCGGCTTCGTGACGTCATGCACCGCGATCAGCTGGAGAAGAAGTTGCTAGAGGAAAGGCGTCGAGCGCTGCTGTCGCAGTCGACAGAGCCTTCCGCTCCATCGGGAGAGGCTGCCTAAGCGGCATCCACTCTCCTCCCCCACCTCCTTCTTCCCTTCTTTTCTGTTCTGGAATACATTCTGTCGCTGCCTGTAGAGACGTAGTCTTGGGCGACGTTTCTCGGGCTTGGGGAGAGAGGGTTGCCGCAGCTGGTTTGTTGGCGTACTTGCGTAGGGTTAGCGGGTTGGATTTCTCCTTCCAGTCTTATTGGCGGGTAACTTCGGTGTGCACGCGGAAGGAAGCGGGGAAGGAGGGGTGGGTGGGGGTCGCACCCGTCCACCATGTCGCGGTGGAGGCTTTCGGACGCTGTTGCGGGCGGGCCGGTGGATGACTGCCCCAACTCCGCCGCTACCCTCCCCCTTTCCCTTGGGTGGTGTCGTGTGGTCGCCCCGCGGCGGCAGCGGAAGGAAGAAACGAAGTGGAGCGCGGCGTTAATGGGCTGCACGGCACACTTTTTCGATTGCGGAAGGGGATCGATTTGTGGCCTACGGCGAGCTGCCAAAAGGCGCTTCCTTCGCCCCCCCCCCTTCTCCGCTCCTTTCGTCTTGAATAACCACCCCCTCCTACGCTTAGCAAATCGTTTCTCTTCTCAAGTGGAGGTGTGTGTGTGTGTGTCTGTGTGATATCCAGAAGAGAGTGATCTACTGTCGTTTGTGCACAGCAGTGTTTGCATGTGTGGGAGAGGGGTGCGAAGAAGAGAGAACTGAACGACACTTCAGCGCTATACCCCCTCCCCCTCCCAAAACCCCCTCTCGCACACCCACATAGGCACACTGGGTGCTCCTTGTACTTTTATGCTCTTGTGGTTTCGGATGTGCGGTGACGCGGACGCACCCGAAACGATCGTCGACGCTCACCCGCCTCCTCTCTTCTTCTTCAGTATCCTCGTCATCTCTTTCTCTCTCCCTCTACTTGACGGCCGGACGGTCTATCCCCCCCCCCCCCCTCCCTCTCACATCTTCGACATCGGCTAAGTTGGAGAGGCCCAGAAGTCGTCGTCTTGAGGGCTGCAGCCCCAGACCCCCAGCTTCCCTCCCTCTCTTTCCCTCGCTGATCTCTCATTCATTTCGTATCTCTTCCTACTTCGTTGTCAACTCCTCCAACCGTTTCCCTGCGGTGACGGCGTTGAGGTGCTTCTGACTGCTCCCCCCCCACACCCACCGCACCTGTTGACCATGCAGCAGCCGCTCCTCATCGCCATGCGTCGTGGCGGTGTCCCACTGCTTATGAAGACGGTGTCTGCTGCTGCCTCCGCGGCCTCTATGCACTGCGTCATAGGCAGTAGCAGCATCAGCACCTGCGGCAGCAGCACGAGCACCACGTCCAGCACCACCTCCATTTTCTGTAACCGTGTGGTCACTCCGATCCGGGTTTACTCCACCCGAGCCCAACTGGCATCACCGGTAGCCTCTTGGAACGCTTGGCCGCACGGACAGTTGGCGGTTGCCGCCGCCCCTCTCCATCGCGGCATCGCTCCCGCACTGCGTTTTAGCGGCACTCCTGTGCGCACCTCCTTTCTGGCCAGTGCCTCGCCGTTTGGGGCGACGCTCAGGATGACTCAGCGGGGCTACGGTGTGGCTGCCGTCACCCGCCCCCTGCGCGCTCCGAAGAAGTCAGGCAGCGGCGCCAACGCCGGCGGCCAGCTCCAAGGTGTGAGCAACCTGGAGCGGTACAAGGGCGAGGAGGAGGAGGAGGAGAAGGGAGGGGGTGGCGGTGAGGAAGATCCGTTTCATCGAGATTCCGGGCCTGGCTACCTGCCCTTTGCGCCTCCTTTTCATACTATCAACATCGTCATGATACTTTTTCTGGCAAATGTGCTTTGTTATTTAATGATGAACTTCGGCAACGACGACTGGCGGGACTTCATTGTCGAGCACTTCACGCTGTCGTGGGAAAACTGGACTCGTGTCTACCCTCTCTTCACCAACGCTTTCTACCAGGAGAACCTCCTGCAGCTCCTCATTGACTGCTGGCTGCTCTGGCAGTTTGGCGACACGATGCTGGGCTTCCTGGGCAACACCCGTATGACATTCTTCGCCGTACTGTGCACGCTGGGTGGCAGCTTCGTGCACGTGGCACGGCAGAAGTTTGAGTTGTACTACGGCATGGATGAGTTGGAGGTGCGAGGGCGATGCTACGGGCCGAATCCCTTCATCATGGGCCTTGTCGCGATGGAAGGCCTCATCTTCCGCCACCTGAACTTTGTGCAGCAACCCCCGATTCCCTTCCTCGTCCTGACGGCTTTTGTGATGGTGATCGACGTGTGGCGCATCTTTACCACGAAGCCGGAGGAGCACGGAGCGGCGACCGGAGGTGCGCTCATGGCGTACCTCTTCTGGGCTTTGCCAACGCGTCTGCTTGGCCTCGATAAGCTGACGGCGACGTTCTAGTAAGCCTCGGTGGATAGGCGCCTCCGTTCGGTGGTGCTCCTTTTCACTTATTAGCTTCCCCCTCCCCTCCCCTGCCCACCCACCCATCCACCCGGCGTCCCATTTGGAGGGGTGGGCTGGGGGAGGGAGTTCCAGAGGAGGAAATGGGAAAGAACAAGCTGAACTAATGGTGGTAGTGGTAGTGGTGGAAGTAACTGAAAAGGAATAACGTTTCTCCTCCTCGTCTCCCTCCGCCTTCTGATCCTCCTCTCTTATCTCTCGTTCAATCCGACGCGGTGGGTGTAGTGGAGAACGCGTTGGGGTGGGGAGGAGGCGCCACGAACGTGGACCGGAACATGTGATGAACGCGCGCGGTACAAAGAAGTGGCAATGGCAAGGGGAGGAGGGGGGGTAGTGGGGGGGTTGAGGGACTCTAAAACAATTTAAGTAAAAGAAAGCGGGCGAGGAAGAAGTCCGTGGAAACAATCAATCTGTGTAGTGCGACGCAGGCACAACACACGCACACATAAAAAAAGCCCACCCAAGGAGTGATGGACGCGAACGATACGCTCCCTTCTCCGTATCGGAAGCACGCCTGCAGTCTCGGGCAACCCACCGAACTCACGAGGATGGGATGAGCGGGTTGAAGGAGTGAGAAGCTCAGAAAAAAAAGGGAGGTGGGGGTTGGGGGGTAGGAGGAGGAGTGGGGCAGCATCGGCGTCATCCCTTTCTGCCCCAACGCTATTGCCCCCCCCCCCCAACCAGACGTCTCCCTTCCGAGTTGAAAGGGCTGCCTCCTTTCGCATCTTCTTCAGCTCTCCCTTTTCGTATATATATATGTGTGTGTAAGTGTGCTGGCGGTAGTCGTTGTCTTCAACGTTGCCTAATGAGTGACGTGGTCCGTGACGGCGCGTGGTGCGCGAGGTCCGGGTCGAACCCTCTGCGGATTCGTCGTGAAACACCGTAGGCTCAGAGGGAGCATGCTGACGCATCCACAAGCCTCGTCCCTCTTTTGATTTGTCGTTCTTGTGTTGCTGTTCGTTCCACTGATTCCTCTTCTTGTAGTCCCTCTATGCCCCGCCACATCTTATGTCTTTCCCTTCTCCCCCGCTTCCCTCCTCCCTGTTGTGGTTCTCTTCTCTGCTTGTATCGCTCCTAGCGTGCGCGCTGGTGCACCGAGGCCGTCGTGCCAACACTCCTGCTTCGCCTCTCCTCCTCCCTCCCCAAATTATATATAAATATATCTCCTTTCTATGCGGTGATTGCCAACGCGTACCACCTCAGCAACTTTCTGCTCTCCCTTCTTGATTTACGCTAAAGCGGCAGCGAGAGGGAGGGTCGGGAATCAGGGAGCATGCAAAGGACCCATCTCGATGCCCGCATTGCCGCTCCAAAGCCGATTTTAACTCTCCTTTTCACCCCCTGTCCCCCCCCCCCCCTATACCAAAACGCACATCGAGAGAAGAGGGTGAGGGTGGGGCAAGCGTCATCGCCCATCCTTTCGCCTGTACCTCGTGCCACGTCGGCGAGAAACGTTTTCCTACAGCATCATCACGGGGAGAGAAAGGAGGGGGGCGGAAGGATAGGCCAGGGGGAGAGGGAGCTGCACCATGAGCTCGTCACAGAAGCCGCACTCTTTCGAGTCCGGTAGGCGGGCGCCACGCCGCCACAATGGAGCCGCCACATTGTTCCAGGAGATGAGCCACGCCGCCCGCCATGAGGGCGATGGCAGCACCGGGGCAGCAACAAGGACCCTTCCAGCGGCCTCATCCTCCACACGCGGCCGTCACATGCACACGAGACGGCCCGGTGGCTCCAGCGTTGGCGGTCGCGCCCCTGCCACCATCCCAACGGCGTCAGCGGAGGGGCTGAGGGAGACGCCGACTCCCGTCGGGGTCACCTCCTCCACCGCGCCATCCTCGGTCCCCTCCCCTGGTGACGAGCCCTTCTCCGGCTCAACGGCATATTTCTACGTACACCCCCTGAGGGCACAGCCGACGAGGATGGGGCGCTTCAGCCACCCGCTGCCCGAGGAGGGCCGCGCTGCCGGTGCGGTGCATCCGTGGAGTGGATGGGCGGCCTCGATGGCGCCTCCCCCGCGACGAGAATCCCCACCGTGCCCGGTTATCGCTCAAGGCGAGGGTGGTGTGAGGGCCTCTTCTGACGGAGACCTCAACGCCGAGCACGTGAACCCCAACTCGCTACCGATTACTTCGCCACTACACGTGGGGTCTGGTACGAATGCAGCTACTGGACTGTCCGAGCGCCTCTCGACTCCCCCCAAAGGGCTTCCGAGCAGCATTCACCCGGGTGGGATAGCCTCGCTGTTTGCCCTGCATGGACGGCCCACGGCCGTGCCAGCGGTAGCTGGGGTGTCGTGGCTGCAACGCCATCGTCCATCCGTCCACGCAAACTCTACTTTTTGTGGAAGCCCCTGTGGGGGACGAAGATCATCCATGGCCACCAGCGCCACCTCCGCCAACACGCCATCAGGGCAGCCGGATAGGTCAAGCCCTCGCTGCACAGGCGCCCCACAACCGGTGGGCTTCCGCGGCGGCGGCCTGATGCCCTTTCCGCCCCACCCCGCCCCATCGATGGCACTGCGAGACCCTCCACACATCGTTGGTGTATCTGAAGAGGAGATGGCAAAGCGATGCTGGAGTCAAAGCTGCGCTGGTAAAGAGGGCGGAGGGCTGTCCTCGGTGAGTGGCCCCCTGAGATCTCCCTCGCCACCGCTGGCGCTCTCCTCGTCTGCCGCCGTAAGAGCGCCGCTCCCCTTGAGTCTTGTCCCACCGTTTCGTTTCGCTCGAGTGGAGGCGGGGGTCTACCGCGGTGCGTACCCCGTCTTGCGCAACTTTCCCTTTCTCTCTCGGTTGCGACTGCGCACGATCGTGTCCCTCATACCGGAGCCCCCCACCTACGACCTTGAGTGCTTTGCGGCGGCTGAGCACATCCAGCTGCACCACATCCACGCCGAACGCTCGAAGGGCGAGGTGCAACTGCTGCCTTCCGCGCTCAGCGAGGCGCTACAGCTCCTCATTAATAAGGATAGTCACCCTGTGTTCATCCACTGCCTCGACGGCCGTCACGTGGCGGGGTTGGTGGTCATGGCACTCCGCAAGCTCTTGCAATGGAGCACCAGTGCGGCCCACACCGAATATGTGCGATTCACGCGAGAAGTGCAGGACGAAGAGGCCTTCATTGGCGAGTACACCGGCCCTTTGGAGATTCCGCTGCATCTTCCGTCGTGGCTTTGGGGTGGCTGCTTGCAGGACGCTGTCACAGGCCAGCAGAAGCGTCTGCCGTCCACCATGCGCTGGCGGTTCGCAGCGCCCATGGCAACCGGTACCGGTGCGGGACACCCGCATCCGCCCCAAGCAGCCACCGTAGACGCCTCTGTTGAAAATGGCGGTCCCTCCCACGGGACATCACTCATGGGCGAGAGGAACGAAAGTCCACTGGGTGCTCTGGATGTCACTGTGCGGCACAGCGCGAAGCCTTTGTCGCAGAGGCTCAATGACCGCCTGCGTCAACCACCAACGGCGCCGTGGCTGCAGCTTCCGCTCGTGGAGACGGTGGTGGAAACGGATGGTCAGCGCTACGTGGACATGGACCACTTACTGCAATCGGTGCTGCCCCTCCACGGGAGCGGCGTCAGCTCCGCACTGTCTGGTACACTAGTGCCCGGTGCTGGTGGCGCGACGCCGCCAAGCTCCATGGTGCACGCTCCTAGTCGTGGTAGCGCATTGGCCTCTCGCAGCACCAGCGCCAGCAGCAGCGTTGCTGCCTCCCCTGCCGCGGCAGGGCTTACCGTGGGCCTGGTGAGAGGAGGGAGCACCCAGCGCGGGCGCACCGCTCTTTCGGTGGAGTTCGCTGCGTTGGCGCCGTCACCACCACAACAGTCGCAGCAGCAGGCTTTCTTTTCTCACGTCGACACTGCCGTCGGCGTAGCTGGTGCGCAGATGGACTGCGACGCGGGTGCGCTCCTGTGGACCTCCGGACTGGTGCCCCGGTCACGTTTGAGAAATAGCAGTGGGATCCCCAGTGGCAGTGGGGATGGGAGTAATGCCGTCGGCGGTGGCAGTCGTGTGGGTGTTGGTGGACTGACCACTGCCGACAGTGCAGGCGGCGGGGCCCTCTCCGGAGTCGGCACCCTTGTCCTGAGCCAAAATGGAGTGAGCGGTGCCTCCTCCTCGGCACCCCTGCCTTTGCGGGCGGTGAAGCGGAGCTACTCTCGATAGCTCCCCGCCGTCCCCCCCCCAACAAATTTTCCTACCTCTCTATATACATATATGTCATGAAGACCTCTTTCCACCTGTGCCCGCTCGTTGCAGAGAAAACCACATACAGAAGAAGAACGGAGCGACTCGTGAAGGAGGCGACGACGTAGCCATCGTTGAACACCACGCCTTTGTGTGTTCTCGGGCTTGGGTTGGGGGGATGAGAACGGATGGAGGGGAGGAGGAGGCTCGACTATCCCTCTCTCATCCTCACGTATATATATGTGGGTGTGTTTGGTTTGGGGTGGAGGGTGGGAGTACTATGGGAGGCTACCCCTGTACAGTTGATGTTTTTCACGGAGGAGGAGGGAGGAGAGGAGAAGAGAGAGTGGTTGGAGGTGTGGAGTGGTGAGGTGAAGTGAATGGAGAACAAGACTAAAGCACACAAAGAGGCGGGCGGGGAGACGAGCGAAGAGGATTGAAGTAGCTGCTTACTTTTTTCTTTCCTGCCCCCCCCCCTCCCTTCCCTTCTCTCCTCTCCTCTCCTCTCTTTTCTTCCTTGCAGCCGTGCGCATGTTTTGCCTCCGCGTGCAAGCGCGGGGGGTGGGAAAGCGCAGGGTAGTCGTCGTACTCCCATGCAAAGTCCTTTCCTTTTCTGTTGGGTTGGATGATGGGCTACTGGGGTGTGAGCCCTTATGTGCCCCTCCTCTCTTCCGCTCTCTCCCCTCCTCCTCCCGTTTTCCTCGGTTTCGCTGATGCTCAAGAGAGCTGCAAAAAGATTCATAAGGTGAGCCAATGGAGTTGTGAACAAGTGGTGGTCGTCTACGCCGTGTCAAACCCTCGTGTTCCCCACCCTTTCTCTCTCCTGGCCCCCACCCACCTTCTTAAAGGTGGAGGTGGTAAGGGGCGACCCACACCCTCTCACGTCCCTCTTTCTGAGTCCTGGCGGGTGCACGTGCGTGAGGAACCTCCCAGAACCCTCCACCAAAGCATTTGACGCAGCAACACGTCATCCGTCAAGCGAGATGTGTGCTGCTGTGGAAGGGAAAGGTGCAACAGAGAGGGGTAGGGTGGATAGGTGATGGAGGACGTCTTCCTTCCTTCCTTCCCCCCCCCATTCAAAAGAAAGAGGGAAGTCTCTCTTGTGCTTCTCTCCTTCCTCCTGATGGTGGATGTCGATCGTTCTCATCGTTCAGCCACGCTCCCACATTTCCTTCGCCTGATTACTTACAAACACACACAGACACACACACTCTCTCTCTTTCATTCTCTCCTTTTTGGTTCTTCCCGTTGGGTGGCCGGTTTTGTTGTGACTCGCATGGATGGTGTTCGTTCTCCGTCTTCCTCGTCCTCCTCCTCCATACGTCCCACAGGCCGTCGCACACGGTCATTCCTCTCTCCTCACCCTTCCATTCCGTATCATTTTGTATTTTGGTTTTCATCTTCCCCCATCCTCCTCCCTATTCTGGGTACCCCTTCCCTCGAAAAATAAAAAAGGCGGTGCAGCAGCAGCAGCAGCAGTCTTACTGCATACGGCACACACACACACACGCACCCACATACGCTCTCTCTTTCTCTTTCTTTCATCATTGTCTTCGTCCTTCTTGTGGTTTTTTTTCTATTGATCATCGTCGATCTCCCGCATCCCGCCCTTCTCTTATCCTACCCAGTTGGTGGGGTGCACACTTCGCGACGCTCACCCTCCCATTTCCTTCGTCTTCTTCCCTGTATAGCTGAAGCCGTTGTTGGGTGTGCGTGTGGGTGATTTTTTTTTTTGCGTGTGCAAGTGTGTGTGTGTGTGTGTGTGTGATACAGGACAGAGGGACTGCGAGTGCGTGAGCGTGTGTGCATACCATTTTTTTGTGTGTGTGTTGCCTCGCTCTTGTTTACGTTTTTGGAACCTCTTCGGCCCCTTTTTTTTCTTCGCTTGACTTCAGGACGAAATACCAAAAAAAAGGGAGAGCGTCTTCTTCTACGGCCGTTGTTGCTGCGCATCCGTGAGGAAGGAAGTCGAGGGAGGTGAGGGAAGTAAAGTTGCCCGAAAACCTTAAAGTAGCAGTGACCGCACGGGTGCTGCTTTCTGCCGGACCTCTGCGAGAGGGAGGAGATTATACGCAAGTATATTTATATGTATGTATTTATAGTTGTATAGCTTGCGATACGGTGCCTCCACCTCACGACGTAAGGAGCGCCCCCCTCCGTGTTTGATACGAGGGAAGGGCGAAAGGGGTGAACGCCGTCCCTTTTTCATTTTTTCTTCCCCCTCCCTCGCTTTCTCTTTTCGTTCTGCTCGCATCAAAATTGAGATTTTTTTCTTCGCTTTTCCCTCTCTCACCCTCGTTATTCGCGAAGATCTTCACTCGACGTGTTTTCCCATTTTAGGGCGGTGGCGGTGGTGACGGTTGGGGCTCCGGTCGCTTCGACCATCGGTTGTGCTCGTCTGCTCTCCCGTCCCCTCCCCCTTTTTCCCCACTGCCTCCTCTTCCTTTTCCCTTTAGGCTTGTTTTTAGAAATTTGCTTAATGACGGAAGTCGAGACGCGCGTCTTGGGGTACGTCGCCCCAAGTGACGTTGGCGGTGCCGACTCAAGCGCCCCACAACCCAGCCACTCTCACTCGCATCGACACTTCCGGTCACACCGGCGTTCCCATCAGCATCACCATCATGGGGTACCCCCAACCAGCCATCCTGCTGAAGAAATGCATCAGAGTGAGGAAAGGAATGGAGCTTCGATGGACCACCACACAAAACGGGGGCAGAGTCACCAGCATCGCAGTCATCACCACCACCGCCACCGCCGCGATGATACATCGGAGCCGTACCCGTCCCAGCCCTCAGCGACGAGTGGCGAGGAGGGGCGTAACGAGAGCTCCGACACAGCGGGGCAGCGCACCGAAGCACACGTTGGGACACCTGGAAAGGATCCGGCTGAGTTGAAGATCCGAGAGCATCCGCCACGGCCGCGGCGGAGCTCGCTGAGCGACACCATGCGAAGCAGCCAGGCCAGCACACACAGTTCGCGGTTGCCGGCTCGCCGCCCGGGCCGTCTTTCGGTGGTCATCGGGTTGGGCGAGGGGCACCGAGGGTGGCCCACAGACTCCTCTTCCTCTGCCATGTCACCCCTGAATATCCTTCAGGAGACGGTGCGAGGCAGCGATATCCCAGCGAAGGTCAGTGGGCTTTCCTCACATGATGCAAAGCAAGGGAATGGGCGCCGCTCGATGGGAGACACCACCACGACCGCAGCAGCTGCTGCAGTTCAGGAGGTAGTACTCTCCCCTCCTGCCTCTTCGACACATCGAGGCCCTGATACATCGGCCGTTGCCGGTCCCGGAGACAGCGTGCCTTCTGCCACGGCACCGGTGGCCACGCCGGAGCCCGCGCATCGTCACCGCCTCACACTGACGAAACAGAATAAGACCAGCGGGGCCAGAAGTGACACTCCGGCAAGTCCGTCAGAAGGAGAGGGTACCCCCACCAGGACATCGTCTGTTCAGATGTGGCATCGGAACGTCAAGCATAACTCCGCACACTGGTCGACGTCACCACCAGCCCGCAGCAGCAACAGCTCACTGCACGAACCCGCTCAGAGAGATGCAGGTGTAGTCTCACCGCCACCGTCCTCCCAACGCTCCGAGAAGAGTGCACCGGTCGCAGCCGGCGGAAGGCGCATCCAGTCGGGTGCGAAGAAGGAATCCATGGGGCGAAGGACACTCGAGGAACACGAGGCAACGGAAGCTCCCGAGCAGGCGGGGGACACGAGGCAAAGATCGAAGACCCCCTCTGTGGACGGCGCAACCCCGAAGCGGCACAGCGGCACACCATCAAATGGCAGCCATGCCCCACCCGAACAACACGCATTTGCGGCATCTTCTTCAACAGTGGACCCTGCTCCTGAGACGTTTGGATACAGTGGGGCACAACGCAGTCTCAGGCGTACCACCAGCGCGGAGACCACCACCACCATCACCACTTCGGTGGTGAAGGCGTCGGCCACGTCATCACCGGTGGTGAGTCCCTCAACTCCCAAGCGATCCATCACTGCCCCCACCGCAGTGGCAGCAGCGCCTTCCCCAGCGTCCACCACGCTGTCTTCGAGGCCTACCGGCTCGTTGGCATCGGTACCCGTTAGAGTAGCCAGCGAGAGCCACGTTTCTGTGCAGCGGTCAGAGCAAGTGATTACCCGAACCTCAGTGTCGCACCGCGCCGCGTCTTTCGAGAATATTAGGGATGCTGACAATGAGCGCACCTCTAAGTCCTCTGCAACATGCTCGGTGGCTTCCCCGGGAGTAGTTGCCCCGATAAGTGCATCAAGAGCCCAGAGTAACCCTCGCTCCTCTCACGCCTTGGTGCCGCCGCCCCGAAGAAGCGTGAGCTCCATCCGCAGCAAAGACACGAACGGTGTTTTGCCCCACCGTAGCAACTCGGCGGACAGTCGCCGCCTGAGCGTCAGGAGCTATGGCACGACAGCCTCCGTCCCTTTTCACCTGCGGACGGAGGAGCGCAGCCAAGTGCGGCAAACAGCGTCTCCAGGGTCTGCCGTACCCCCCAGCCCGCTCGCTGAAGTGACATCTCTGCAGCGGGAGCGTCTCATCACCCTGCCGCATCAGTCCGCCACAGCGCCAGGCACGTCCCGCCTCGACATAAACTTCAAGGAGGACGCCAAGGAGTTGTATCGGCAGACACACACGGTGGACCCCCTCCTGTGCACTCGTCCGGGGCGGCGCCAGTTCTACATCCCGGAGCAAGTTGATCTCTTCGGCATGTACCCAGAACCACCCATGACAGTAGATGATGATGGCAATGAGGTTGTGGAGCACCGGGCACCCATCCCTATCCGAGGTAATAGCTTCGTGCCTCTCTCCAAGCGCAAGTCCTCGCATCCGCCCCGAGGACGGCGCTCCAGCACGCTATTCATGGAAAGTACAAGTTCTCGTTCGGCCCTAGGGGCAGCTGAGGAGGAGCAAAGAGAATCCGTGGACCACGAGTCGACGCCGCCGCCCACGGCCCCAACGATTATCACGAGGCCAAGCATGGCGTCTACGGGTACGGGCCTCGATCCCCATACGAAAGATCTGGGGCGACCCATAGGCCGGGGACTGTCAAGCTTCGTGTGTGGATATGGAGAAGAGGCCATGGTGCACGGTCGCAGCGGCCTCACCACGCCGCGAGGCCACATCGTGAGTGACATCACGGCCCCTTACCGACGCAACATGTCCGCTGATACGGGGCGCACGGGGAACAGTCGTCGTGCATCGCTGACGGCAAACTGTATTGTCGCCCCCGACGTTGGGGAGAGCTCCCCACCGACCGAGGCGCAGTCTCCCTCAATACACAAAACTTCGATGGTGATGGAGCTTTCCCAGGCCTCGACCTCCTTCACCAGCGTACGGCGCAGCTCGGTGTCCGGCTCGGAGCAGGAAGCACCAGCATCCGGTATCCATGTCGAGGAAGACACGCAGCTCACATCCATCAAGACAATGGTGACCATGACCTCAGAGTCGGTGTCATGTCAGCCGAAGGAACTGCAGCAGCGGGGTGGAGCGGGTGAAGGCACCAAATCAGCGAGGCGGTCTCTCCCCGGTGGGCTTGTCGAGGCAGCTAAGCGGTCGTCGGTGGCGGCTGCAGGTGACAAGCTCCACGACGAAAGCCATGCACAATCGGTAAGGCTGGCTCCGTCTTGCTCCATCCCAGAGATGCCGAAAGTGACATTCCCTGTGCCTGCTGCAGCTATTCTGGACGAGGTGGATGAAGAGGGCGACGCCACCATTGCAACACTGGACCACACGGCGACGCTGCGGCAGAACGCAAATTGCAGCCCCACGGGAAGCGCTAGTGGAAGTGGTGATGACGGTGGCGGTGGCGGTGGCGGTGAAGCAGAGAAGGAGGGGCCCCCGAAGCAGGAAAAGGCCAGGGTAGGCGTTGCACCTCTCAACAAAATAGCGCATCGCGTGTCGAGTACAGCGAGCGAATCAACACGCACCTCGCTCGCCTCGCTTCATCGCGATTCTGGAGAACCTCGCCGGTCGCTGGGGCAAGCAAGCGCCGTACCAGCGCGCGCACATGTCGATGCAGCAGTCTCGGCCTCTGCCCACTCTTCGACACCGTCTTCTCCCTTCCTGAGATGGAAGGCAAAGAAGGAGGCAGAGCAGTTGCGAGCGTCAACAGGCGCCCCGTGGACGGCGACCTCTTCCGCAGCCTCCACTCCAGCAGCTCCCCTCTCTCTCTTAACCTCGTCGCAGCACCACCCTATCCTGACCGCCTCTCTGCCCGGCCCGCCGCCGTCACATCACGTTGGAGATGGCGCGGGCACCAGCGCTACCAGCCAACCGGCCACGACACCGGCGAGGCAAGACAGATCTAAGGAAAGAGCGGGCCGCTACCGTGATTCCCGCAACACTCTAAACGGAGAGGCTACCACTGTGGCGGACAAAATTAAGAAGGCATGGTCGACAGTCTCTCCTCAATCAAGCAAAAACGATGAGGCGTTGGCATCACCGGCGCTAACTACGTTGTCCTTGAAGTCCTCTGAGTCTCACACCGTAGAGTTGAGGGTGTCTGCCCCCCCATCGTCTGGGCACGGACCAGCTGCTAGGGGCGACGGGGTCGCGGCGACGCGGGAGAGAAGCCCTCAGCGCCCCTCGCGCGTCATGGATTCCGGGACGCAGACCGAGCCCGTGTTGGTGATCGATGAAATACAAGGCCTCAAACTCGAACAGCAGCAACAACTCGCCCTTGGTCTGCAGCTCATGCAACTGCAGCTGCAGCAACCGTCTGCACTCCTCCGCCTCACCGAGTCCGGCCGGGTCAGCCCTTTAATCCCCACCCCGGTCACTACCCCGCTTTCCACCTCGGGGGGTTTGAAGAGTCGGTTGCACACGGCAGAGGCCAGTGCCACCCCCTCCCGGGCCGACCAGCGCCCCGCCGGCATCTCCTCTGGTGTTTCTCCGTCACGGCTGCGTCACAGCCACTTCGTCAACAACTCAAGTGCCGTCCAAAAAGCCCTGCATTGGAATAGCTAGTCGCGCTTCTTACTTCCCCATTTCCTCCCCCCCCCCCTCCCCTCTCCATCCCAACACCCTTTTTTAGTGAGAAGATGGGGTGGGGATGCTCCCTGGAGATAGGCGGAGGGGAGGGGAGCATCATTTCGAGTGTAGGCGCTCTGAGCGAGTGGTCCCTCTCTTGGACTTCCTTTTGTTCTTTTTTTGTGTATTGTGACGCCTCGATACGCGCGTATTGGGAAAAGTGGGGCTCAGATGAACGAATTGAAAGAGGAAGAAAAAAAGAGAGCGGAGTGGCAGTGGCGGGCCTTGAGGACATTCCGTCCTTGATGGATGACCAGGTGGTGGTCGTCGTCGCCCTCCTTCTCTTCCTTAAACGCTTTTCTTAACCTCATAGTCTCGAGCACCCGAGGAACGCCTGTATACCCTCTTCTCCTTCGCTTCCTCCGAATGTCTGGTGCTCGCGCGAGCGGGTAAGGCGCAGCAGCGAACACTCCTGTTTACGTTTTGCTGTTCATTTATCTGGTCCTTGATCGAATGCACAAGAGAAAACTAAAAAACTCAAACAAATCGGCGAAGGCGAACAGGGAGAGAGAGGCCGGAAAGAGGTTGCTGTGCCGCTGCCTCTGCCTCTTCTCCCTTTTCCCGACCTCCGCACCTCATCCATCACCTAAGACCTGCGTGCGTCGAGCGGCGCCAGGGGATTGGGAAGGGGAGGGGGAAGGAAGGAAGACCGAGAAGCCTCTCCTGTTTAAACGAAAAAGGAAGGGTAGTTGCCAGAGAGCAAACCTCGCGGTGACTGCGGCCGCGGGCGGGGCACTGTCTTTGCCTTTCCAACATCCTGCCCCTTCCTTTCTCGCTCGCTCGCTCTCTATCTGGCGGATGGTAAGGAGAGGAAGGCGGCGACGGCCTCCCATCCGCGTTTTCTTCCTTCGCTCCCATGTATTCATGGCTGGGTCATGTGCTCAAGGTCGAGGAGTGGAACATTCTCCATCTCCCATCCTTCCCCCTTCTTGCCCCCGCCTCCGTCACCTCCTCCCTTTCTCTACGACCACCACTTCCAAACATTCGCCTTTCTCCTTGATGCGCGCTCTCCTCTCCTTCTGCTCCTCGCTTTTATTTTTCGCTATTGCGATCGTTTCCTTCACGGCTTTTTTTTGTGGTGTTGTTCGGGTAGGCCGACGTTTCATTCGTGCGACTGATCACCGCTGTGACCCACGGCGAGTAGCTGATATCTCACGCGTGCCTTCCCCCCCCCCTTCCATCCTTGTTGTTGATTTAAAAAAGCAGCAGCGAGGCGAAAGTTTTTTTCTGAGCGAGGAGAATGCGCGGCGGCGCCGTCCGCGTCGCCATCTCCGGGGTGTGGGTGGTGCCTTCCGCAGGTGGTCGGGCGAACTGCAGCACCGCAGTGGGTCGAGGTGGCGGATGGACGGCGACGGGTGGCCATTCAGCCGCCCCGCACTCCACTGCAGCGGCTTTGGCTGCGGTTCCGCTATCGTTGCGCTCTGCGGTGGCGCTGCGTGAGGCCACACCGGAGGGGAAACGGGTGCCGCACGGTGGCGGCTGTACATGCCACACGCGAAAAGAGCAGCGCCGCCTCTGCAGCAGCAGCGGCACCTTTGCCGATGGCAGTCGTCCGTATATTCCAGGGCAGTCCGTTCAAGAAAAGTACCCCATCATTCAACTTCCTGCGCGCTCACTGTGGTGCAAGCAGTACACGTTGGATCCGTTGCTCTTGCAGAAAGGAGAGTATGCTGACCTCGTCCGCGAAGTGATGGACGCGCGGAGCTATTATCAATACCCCTCCATGAGCGCCCCCCAGACCGGCTGGAATGTGCAGATGTTCACCCTCTTCGATGGCAGCGTATTTATCAACCCGGTAAACCTGGATGAGGAGGCGTGGCGAGCCGAGGCAGCGCAGCGCGGCATGCCGTGGGTCAACTACGAGGAGGAAAAGCTGCGTGAATTGCGAGAGCAGCGGCTAACCGGGTTCGCATGGGAGCCGTGCGCGAGCAGCGGCTTCATGCTACACTATATCGAGCGGCCACTCACGGTACGCGTGCGGGCACTGGATGCGCAGGGGAAGCCGTTCACCGTGTCTCTGGATAAGATGCGGGCGCGTATGGCGCTGCACGAGCTCGACCACCTGAATGGGGTGCTCTTCACCCGACGAGTGGTGGACACCGATCACGTCGTACCGATGGAAGGCTTCGTATCGATGAGCGACTGGAGCGATGACTATCCGTCGCTGGAGGCACGTAGTACTTTCCTCTACACCGTCTTCACCCCGCCCTACAGCTTCGTCGCGGACTCGGTGCCGGACGGCAACCTGCTGGACCGCAAGTTTGAAGACGGCATTTACCCGGGTTGCGAGTTGGACCGCCAGCAGCGCATTGAGACGACCGCGATGGAGGCGGTGCATCGACAGGCGTGGCGTGGGGCGAAGTCGAGAGGGGATGCGGGGTACCGCCCGGTCGAAGCACCGCTGCTGGAGGGCAGCAGCAGGGGGGATGAAGAAGAGGAGGGCAGGACCGACACATCCTCTTCCCCCCCTTGCCCACCTACGTCGTGACGTGACTGGGCGGTAGATCTCCATAACGTCTCTCTCCATCCTCTCCTCTCCTCCCCCACCTCACCGATGTCCTCATCGTTTGGCCGGTTTTCCGGTATACGGCGTTGCGTGTGGAGGTGCGGATAGCGGCGTCCCCTCTTCCCCTTCTATCAGGAGGAGAGGATCGCACCCTCTCTGCAGGAGGCGACAGATTCGCAACGGTTGGCGTAGGGGGCGTATCGCAACGCGCAGCGATGACGAAAACCCGAAGAAAAAAGTGGATGGAGACGCCCACGGGAAGGACGGGAAGGACGGGAGGGAGAGAGAGATGAGAAACGGCACGGTATGTTAACGCCGGTGCGCGGATCCCCTTCTTTCACAGATTTGGTGAAGAAATGAAATGCGTCGTGTTCCTAAAATACTGAAATACCCCCTCCCCCTTCGTTCCCTTCCCTCCGTCCTCCCCTCCCCCCCCCCCCCTCTGCGTGAGGAGGCACCCTCCACACGAAGTGGGGGAGTGACAGATTGGACCGGCTCGAGCTGCGCAGTATTCACACAGAAAAACCAAGTCCCAGTGCCTTTCTCACCGACCACTCCCCAAACGATATCAGGTGACTGCCATCTTATATATCTATATAAGTACCGGGCAGAAACCGTGGGTGGGAGTCAAAAGATGCTCGCAAATACGTTGGACTCTCTCTCTCTCTCTCCCAATTCCCCCTGTCTTTCTCCATGCGACACGTCCCTGTACACCCCTGTCCCTCTCTCGCTCGCCTTACTTTGGTGTCACGTGCGCACATTCACCTACACGCACATCTCTGCACGCTGGCGATGCGTGCCCCTTTCCCATGCTGGTCTTCCAAAGCCCCCTTTTTTCTCTTCCTTTATCCCCCCCCCTCCCGCTTTTATTTTCCGAATCGGTTGGGGTCTTGAGTTCGATTCGATCGACCCTTCATTCCCTCCCCCGCCCTTTCCTCTCTCTCTCGGAAAGTCCTTGTACTGCTTTGTCATTTCGTAGCTCATAATTACCGCAACCTCCAGCCCAACTCGCCATGGTCCATAAGAAGCAGGCGTGGGCGAAGCGGGTGAAGAAGGAGCGCTTCAAGAAGAAATATCTGACACGCATGCAAGCTACGCGTCTCCTTCAGATGGACTCCATCCACTTTCGACGCCTCTGCATCCTGAAGGGCATCTACCCCCGTGCCCTCACCCGCAGCAAACAGAAACAGAGCGGCAATGAAAAGCAGTATTACCTCGCCCGCGAGATCAAATGGCTCGTTCGTGATCAGATCGCCGAGAAAATGATGGCGCTTCGGGCGTGGGAAAAGAAGGTGAAGCGGGCGGAGGCCATGGGCCGTGAGGAGGACTTGAAGCTGCTGCATAGTGCACATGTCAAACCACGCCACAGCCTCGTGGCCACCATCAAGGAGCGCTATCCCTACTTCATGGATGCGGTCCGCGACGTGGACGACGCCATCTCCATGATCTACCTGTATGCTTTTCTTAGCCCCGAAGTCAAATCGGACTCGACCATCGAGACGCACCATTCGCTTCCCTCCGGCATGAGCGAGCGGGCGAAGCAGATGTGCGATCGCTGGAGCCGCTACGTGGCCCACGCCCAGGTTCTCACGAAAGGATTTATCTCCATCAAGGGGTACTACTACGAGGCGCTGGTGAAGGGGGAGCGGGTGCGCTGGCTTTGCCCGCATGAGTACGCCCATCGATTCCCGCCTGGTATCCAGCAGTATGTGCTGCTCAGCTTCCTCGAGTTTTACCTGGAGATGATGAAATTTGTGCTCTTCAAGCTGGAGACAGACCTTGCCCGCGACGAGGCAGACAGACAGCGAGTGGAGGACGAAGGGGGTGTGGCGCAGGCGAACGCCGAAGACTTCGCCAGCGGTGCGGCCCTCACCCTTCTGAACGTCGGTACTAACCAGGCGCAAGTGAAGGAGGCCAAGGAGGTGGAGTCGAAGCGGTCACTGATGGAGGAAGAACTGCGGAAGGTGCGCCATATCTTTCAAGGTCTCACCTTCTTCCTCTCCCGTGAGGTTCCTGCCAAGCACGTGGCCTTCGTTATCACTGCCTGCGGAGGGCGCGTAGCGACCGACTACGTTGCCTCCAACATCACCCACGTCGTCATCGATCGTCCAACCTTGGCACCTGGGATGCAGCAGTACGACCAGCTGGAGTACGTGCAACCACAGTATATTTTCGATTGCCTGAATGCCCGATTTTTGCTGCCGGTGATGGGCTACCGCATGGGGGAGGAACTTCCGCCGCACGTGTCTCCTTTTACCGTCTCCATCTCCAACACCACAGAGGACAACGCCGCGGTGGAGCAGGTAAAGAAAGACCATCCCCGAATTGTGGGTTACGTGCCAGGCCGCGTACATGAAATTCGCAAATTGATCGACCCCTCCTACTCCGCCGTTGATCCGGAGGGCAAGGTGGCACAACTGGAGGAAGAGTACAGCGATGACGAGGCGCACGCGGCGGTGCCGGAGATGGACGCCGAAGACGACGTGTCTCTCTCGGGTGACGAACTGGCTGCGGCACGGCAGATTCCGGCGTGGAAGGAGGAGGAGGTGGCGGAGGAGGTGCAGCGGTCGAAGTTGTCGGCTCTTAAGGTAAAGAAGCAGCGGGAGATGAATCTCATGAATGCGCCGACGAACGAGGTTGTGGCGCGGCGCCGGCAGGCTCTGCGCAAGGCTCAGGAGAAATTGCACCAGTCCGAGTCTGCGGAGGCTCGTCTGCAGCGCAAGGTGAAGGAGGTGAAGCGGCAGGAAGCGGTCACTCGCAAGATGCAACTGCAGGTAGCTCGCAAGAAGGCGGCTCGCTTCTACAAGATGGTCAGCGGCGTCGTGCAGGGTGCAGAGAAGAAGGCGGCGGCGCTGGAAACAAAGGCGAAGCACCTTGCCCAAGGGAAGCTGCAAAAGACGGAGGATGGCAAAGGGCTGCTCAACACGCGGCTGGAGGCGCGTCGGCACCGCGCCGAAGCAAGAGGCAAAAAGCTGAAGGGGAAGAAAGCCGACAACCCCTACAAGAAGTTGCCCAAATGGGTGCAGTAGCGGACATCCCCAGCTACAAGGTTTTTATTTATTTATTGGAAGGAGGAGGAGGAGGAAGAGGGGAAGGAGCGGCTGGGCACGAAGAAGAAGTTGTGACGAAGATAATTGGTATCTATGCAACGTAACGGCGTCTTCGGTGGCTCCCGCCTTGGCGCAGAGGGGGGGAAGCGGGCAGCGGTGCCACCTTTCTTCGTGCCGTGCGTGTGTGTGTGTGTGTGTATCCGTATAGGCACCTGCTATGACGAAGAGAAGGTCTCCTTGGAATCCCCCCCCCAACACACACACATCCACAGACGTTTTCTAGATTTCCCTTTGTCCTTCTTCTCCTTTCCTCCTTCGCTTGGCCTCCTCATTCTCGGTGGGCGCATGTGGGCGGGGGGGGGCAGGGAGGGGAGGGATAAGGGATCATCGTTTAACTCTCTCTCGTTTGGTTTATAATGTTAAGGGGTATTCCCTCCTCTGCAATTATATATATATATATATATAATTGAGGGCGCATGCGTGTCGCTGCGGATGTACGTGTAATGTCTAACAAAACACAATTCTTGACGTTGAGAGGAGGGAAAGAGCGAGGGGAGAGGAGACGGTAAGGGCGACGGAGGCGGCGTTGGGGCGATCGTCAGGAGGTGCCGATGCGAAGACAATAAGGAAAGGGCGCCCCTCCCCCGGTGAGGATATAGTGGGAGAGGAGATGAGAGACTTGAAGTAGATAGTGTATGCCTTCTCTATCTCTCTCGCCCTTTAGGCTATGTTCTCTATCTATCTCTACATACAGTTATGTGGGAGAGGGAAAGTGTGAGTGGGTGCCGCTCGCCCAACCCTCTCGCCCCCTCCTCTTCTCTTCTCTTCCAGAAAGAGGGGAGGGAGGGGGGTTGGCGTCTTCTTCTTTGGTAATGAATGGTGGTGGTGGTAGCGGTGGCCTTCTCCCCTTTCCATGTTTGCCTTTTACTCTTCCCCC
Organism: Borovskyia barvae; assembly: GCA_030849085.1. Taxonomy (NCBI): domain Eukaryota; phylum Euglenozoa; class Kinetoplastea; order Trypanosomatida; family Trypanosomatidae; genus Borovskyia; species Borovskyia barvae. The sequence continues at coordinate 57,506 of JASAOM010000995.1, forward strand.
ATCGTGCCTTCACGCTTTCTCATGGTTTTTGCCTCCTCCTTCTTTGCTCTTCTTCCCCCTTTTTTGCTCTCGTTGGCGCGTCCCTCTCTCTCTCTCTCTGTTTTGATCGGAGTGGACGGCACACCATCGCCTCTTCGTCTGGACATTACCATATCGCATATAACAGTTGTAGACAGCCGGTACCTTACCTCTTTCTCTCTCTTCCCTTCTCTGTAGGTGTTCGTCTTTTCTGTGAGGTGTGCTGCATCGCTGCATACCTCACCTTCCTCTTTCTTTCTCGCCACTCCACCATCGCCGAAAGCACGCATACACACAGAGGGGAGCCATGGATCCCACTTACGGACGACCCAGGAAACCATACGTCCCCATAGACACCTGCAGCCCTGGTGGAACATGGGTGGAGGAGCGACGATACAACCGGGTCCGTCCCACCTTAAGTCCGTCTTCGCTCACAAAGGGGAGCGCGGCGGCGGTCGACTCCGCGACCCCCGCGGATCAGAGCTCCGCCGCTGCCGATCGTCGCCCTCGTCGGGTACTGTGCGGAAACTGGCAGGAAGAAGACGCCCTGGAACGCGATGTGCAAGCCATTCAGGAGGCCCAGCTCCAGCAGTCGCAAGCGGCAGAGAATGAAGAAGCGTTGATGGGGTCCTCGGCCGCGGTGCGTCAGATGCGCTCCCACATGCAAGCCGGATGGAACCCCACCGCTACGCTGGAGGTGATCACGCAGAAGCCGAATGGCTTCTACACCGGAGGCCACACGAGTACGCCCTATCTCACCTGCGACCCGCAGCACCCCAGCCTTCGGGACCTGGAATCCACCTACCGCCTGGACTACAACAGCACCAGCAGTGATGTAGCGTCGCAGCGGCGTCCCGCCTTGGGTGTCCGTAGCCAGCGCCTGATGGACCAGGTGCGATTGGCGGCGAAGGAGATGCAGGCGGCCGACGCGCAGGCTCTACAGGAGCAGCAGCATCTGCATGAAGCTAGCAAAAAGGGCATGAGCCGCACCTTCGGTCCCAACGTTTCGGAGTACCGCGGCACCATGTGCGATGCGCACGAGGTCCTGCCCGTCGTGGACGAACTCGCTCAGGACTACCTTAGTGATGAGCCCATCACCCTCTACACCGGCAACCCTGAGACGGGGACGATAATGACGGTGCACGGCAAGACGCCGGCTGATCCGCACAGTTCCACTCGCTTCGGGAAGCACACCCACTTCAGCGAGTTCAAATATGCTTATTAGAGAAAAGTCAGGATATATGTAGCTGTCGTTCCTGTGTGTGTGTGTGAGTGTGTGTCTGTGTGTCCGAGTGCGTATTTGCATAGTAGCAGAGGAGAGAGCACCAGTGCTATACATATGTATATATATACATATATATAACGGGAAAGAAGGGTGATCAGCACCTACCTACCCATCCTCCTTCCTTCTTTCCTTTACCCCACTCATGCACACACCTGCTCACACACTCTCACACGGCGGAGCAAAAGCGCATTCATGTACAGTTAGGCTTCGAAGCGTATGTTTCTTTTTGATTTCGCGTGTGGTAGGCGTCTCCTCCTCTTCTTTTCTGTCCCCCTCCCCACTTTACCCCTTTCTCCCTTGCCTTTCTCCGTATCTTTCCTTTCCTTCTTTTTGAGGCGGAGGAGTTTAGCTGCTGAGGGGGACCTCCTCCCTTTCCCTCTCACTCCTCTCTAGCTTAAAAATGCCAAAAAAGGAGAGGTGGGGAAGCATGCACATCATCCTGGAGCCTAACATCACACAGAGAGAGAGAGAGACTTCGGTGCTCGTCTTGTTTTGTGGGATGAACCGCTGACCATTTATCTCACATGCACCACGGCACTTCTGTGAAGTGAGATGAAGTGAGGGAAAGGAAGAAGGAAGGCAGTCGTGCGTGCGTGTGGGTGTGAGTGTGAGTGGCGCATGCAGTGCGACGGTGTTGAAGATCCGTTCGACGGTGCAGATGTGGCACCCGCGTTTTATTACGGTCTGCGTTCGTTCCTGTATGCCGCTCCTTTCCCCACCACCGCCGCTGCGACACACAAAACGCTCCTCCTCCTCCTCCCGTGCCTACCCCCCCCCTCTCTTCCTCTACTGCCGCGACCAGCGTCCTCGACTTCTCTTCCTCCCTCCTTTGATTTCCTATTTCCTTTGATCCATGGATGCCCATGCCCACGTCTCTATATATTTCTCTTGGCCCCTCCTGCGAGGCCGGAACGGTTCGACCATGCCGTGGCTTACTGACCAGCGAGTTTGTTGGTGCAGCGGTCGTTGGGCAACTTGAAGAGAGGGATAGGGTCTCAACCACAAAGCCATCCACTCCACGAGCGTACCTATTCACGCAAAGAGGCATACGCAAAGATACGCATACGGTTATATCGTACGTGTGTCGACAAGCGTAACACGCGCATACGTCATAAGAAGTCGTCTTCTCTGGACTCGGGTGAATTCGGGGACTTGGGAGGATTTTGTTTTGTTGAGAAAGGGTGGGTGGGCAAGAAAGGGTGTACGGTGGTCTTGATGTGCGCTCGAGCAGCACCGCAAGCAGGTTCCCGTATCCCTTCTTATTTCCTTTCGCTCACCAGCCCTCTCCGGTACCCCCCCTCCCTCCCTCCCTCTTTCTCTCTATCCCTTTTGTATTAGTATTAGAGAAGCGCAACAGCGTCTTCCTTCCCTACACCCCTCTCCCCCCCTCTCTCTTCCCTTTCACGAAGGGGCTTCGTGTGTGTGTGTGGGGGGGGGGGGTTACCGCGTTTCCACGAGCACCGCAACAACAACAAGCTGTGAAAGGCGGGGGAAGGGAGAGGAAGACAGCCCGAGTCGCAGTGGCAATCGATGGGAAGCGACGTTTCTGTATTGCTGCAAGACGCGGCACCCGTGCCAAGCGCCGCTGTTTCTGCACAACGGGAAGTCCAGGAGCATACAGCGTTTGGTGGGGGGGTGCACGAGGACGGGGCGGCCGTGGTGCAGCCGGAGGAGGGGGGCGGTGTAGTGGAGCGGTGTCCCATCTTTTGGGTTCTGCAGGCAGACAAGGCTCAACAAATCTTGAGGGATGGGCGCAATAGAGGTGAGATCACGGCGGCAGCACAAGCGACGCCGGTGGTGTTGCTGGTACCGGACTGCGAGGCCCCGGATGCCTTCACAAAGCCAGGTATTTACAACCCCGTTAGTACCGCTGCTATCGCGTATGTGGCGAGCCAACGCCGTGCGGCTGGGACGCGGTACACGCACAGTGGTCGTGATGCAATGGAATGCTTCATCGGTATCAGGTTCGACGCGAGTCTCTCCCTCGGGGACCGCCTGCGCACGAGGGAGGGATGCGCGAGGGTGTCCGAATGCTGTCAGCTCTTCCTCACCCATCTCATGGCCGCCCTTAAGGAAGTAGGGAAGACGGGGGCAGCCTCATCCATGGGCAAGGGTACACCGTCGCTGTCTTTGCTGTACGTGGACGCGCGCTCGTGTCGCCTGGATGATGCGACGGGGGCATGGCTCGCCTCCACCTTGATCTTACGACCCGTCCGCCGTGCACGCCCCTACGCACTTGTGTATACTCGCACCTGTCAGCCCCCCTCGGAGGGGGGTATCAGCCGTACTGACTTCGCGAATCGCTTTGGCCCGGCGGTGGCGGCGAACATGTTGTGGTTGACGCTGCAGCACGTTCTCCTCTCCGACAACAAGATGTCTCTCCAGGGTGTCCAAGGAGTGCTGGAGAGCTTGCTAGCGGAGGATGCGATGCATGATGTGCTCCTGCAACAGCAAGGCTTCGATCTCAAGGCTCACAAGTCGTTGGAGATTTTACACGCGCTCAGCCAGGACCACCACTTCCCCCGCGGTCTGTCGAAGTTGCTGCCGCAGCTCTACTTCGTAGACGTGCGCCGGAACGGTTACACCGATGAGGAGGTGCAGGCGGCGTTGCAGACCGCGTCGGCGCCATCGGCGCCCCCCCAGGCCGTCAAAAAGGGTGCCGCGGCGTTCATCCGTGACGTTGCCGCCGCAACGCACCGCTCCGCGGAAGGCGATACTCCATCTTCGATGCTGCTCCCCTACCACAGCGATCCACCAGGTGTCATCAGCCGGTGCCAAATCAAGCCTCTCTCCACAAGGACGCCGCCTACTCGAGAAGCTGAGGTCCTACCCGACTCGGGTGAGACCTCAGCTTCCGCGAATCACCGCACCCTTGCGAAAGCTCACGAATCCCCTTCCTTGCGTACCACACGGTCCCGAGATCCACGCGAGGCGGTTGTGATGCAGGAGCGTCCGAGGATGCTCTCCTCACCCATTCGACAACCTCGTCCTTTTCAAGGTCTTGAACGCCCAGCCTCGGCTGCTACAGACCGTTCTACCCCCAAGGCGGCCCTGATCGACGGGGTCGCGGACGTCCATTGCACGGCCAGCGTATCAGAACAACATGAAGCGAGTCGGAGCGCGCGGCAGCCGCTGAGCCAATCAACGCCGTCCGAAGTGGCCGTCACTATATCTCCCACGAATGGGGTACCTGCGCTGGTGCGGACATCAATGCAACGGGAGCCGGACGCACCGCAGGAACAGCGGAACTCCAGTGCCGCAGGCCACCCCATAAATGTGAGCGCCGCAGAGCTGCAGAAGGCTTACGCGGTAGTGGAGATGCAACGGTCTGGAGCTGTGGCTCTGACGGCCGCATCGTCTGCCACCTCTTCCCTCCGTACACCACCTCGGCAGCGCAGCTGCTCACCTGCCTCAGAAGCGACTTCCGGTGTAGCTCGCATGCACCGTCTCCCCAGACCCATCGGTGCTACATATGGGGCACGAAAACCCGTGGAGGAGGTGGTGGCACCGCGGGCCTCCCCTGCGCATCCACCCTCACCACTCCAACAGGGGCATTCTGGGCGGCACGGAGACGGTGGCGGTGGTCGTGGCCGTGCGGATGGACTCTGGCAGGAGGAGCCGTGGCTGGACGAGGTGTTCACCCAAAGCCGCGAATGTGGCACCTCCGTAGCGCCGAGCTTCGTCGAGGGAGAGTGGCATCTCGCCGCCCTCGGAGCCGAAAACGACGGTGTGCCGGAGCATCGCCAACATCGTCCGACGGCAGCGCTGGCCTCGCGAGAGAAAGGAACGAAGGAATCCGAATTAGAGACCCGCGTGAGAGAGCGGATGCGCGTGCGTGCAGATGAGCAGGAGGCAGCGCGTCGGGGATGCCGAGCTCGGCGGTCCACCTCCAACCCGCAGCAGATGGATCGACGCTCGCAAACAGCTGTGAAAGGCCGCTTTTCACCCCCGCGAGAACGGCAGCACTCGCTGCCTCGTGGCACTATCACGAGTGACGTCCGTCGACAAGCCAGTCGGCAGCGGCGCCGTGTCATGGAAAAGGAGGAACAGGCGAACGTCTACCACGCCCTGAACGCATCGCCCCGTACAGACTTCCACCCTGCCAAGGAGGCACCGGTGACTGCGATGCTGTTGCACCACACCGTGACAGATACCCGCGGCACGGCGCTGATGCTGGAGGAGCACCGTAGCGCGTGGCGCGGTAGGCGTTCCGAAAGTCGCAGTGTCGCCAGCATACCCCTGAAGGTGGCGGGCTCGGCTCAGGGCCGTAAGGATGCGGACCAGCGGCCTTCGTGGGAGGCGCGTCTGGACGTTGGATCGCCCTTCCATCGAGGACAGACCCCATTCGCGACGACAGCAGCGACGGCGTGCGTACCTCCCAGCAGGGGCGCTGCCGCGGTCTCCGAATACAATGCCAACGGTGTGGAGCTGGTCAACGCGAAACTACGCACGCGCGTGAAGGGTAGCACCTGAGGTCTTCGTGGAGGCTCCCGTAGTGGCAGCCCCCCGTCTTCTCTTTTCTCCCTCCTCTCTTCATCCCTCTCGCCAAAAGTCTCCACAGGCCCACCACTTAGGCGGTCCAGCCTTCGGTAAGGGCCGTGCACACCACCTGAATTCGCTGATCTGTCGGTGCTTCGGTGGCACCGCTTCAGTCCGCGTAAACCTCCCCCCCCCCATCCTTCTATCCTCCCGTTCTACCCGGTATTTCTCTATTTTTCACTCTCCTAAGGGAAAAGGACGACCGATCGAAGCGGTCCGACACTACGTTACTTACGCGTGAAGACAGAACTTTATTGTGCGCCGTGCAGAGGAAGGATAAAGGGCCTCCTCAACTCTCTCTTTTTCTTCTCTTACCCTTCTTCGCTGTACACCATGTGTCCTTCTTCTCCCTGTACCCACGGTGGCAGCGCTGTATGGACGCCAACGCCGCTCCCTCCCCCTTTATCCCTGCAGCAGCAGCAAACACTGAGATGTCACTCGCTCTCCCCCTTCTATACATCATCGTCCGGTGGTCTTCCCCCTCTCTCTCCTTCTTATTGCTCCTCCACGTGTACGTGTGGTGCTCTGTGTGTGGGTTTCGCACACTCTCACTTCCCTTCGGCTTTTCCTTCCTATCACCACCAGCACCACGAACAGCTGCTGTCGTTTGAGCTTTGCGGGAGGCGGAGGAGGAGGCGAAAAAGTGTGCACACCCGCACCCGCATAGAGACACACCCGCTGAAAGTGTGCGTCTTCGTTCCACACACCCAAAAGTCCAGTTAACCCTCCACATTAACCGCAAGGGGCATTTCCCCCCCCCCCCCCCGCCTTATCGTAAGTACTGGCCCACTCCCCTTCTCTCTCTCTCTCTCTACATATATACGATCGATATTGTCTACTTTACCTCCCTTTGTTTCCTGCCCTAATACCTGCTTCAAGGACCTTCTGGAGAGTGTGGGAGCTTCGTAGTAGGCTGTGCGACTTCTTGGTTTAAGTGCGTGCGTCTGCTGACGTGCTGAACGGCACCTTTGGGCGAGATAGATCAATAGGAAGGCCAACTAGAAGGAAAGGCGCTCCTCACTTCCTTCTTTGCCTTTCCCTTGGCCTCTATCTATCTTTCTATATACATATATAGAGAGAGATAGTATTTTCATCTCGGTTTCTGTACGTAAAGTACCGGGCAGGGAACAGCCACATGCTGCCTCGCACTTGCAGCGGAGAGCTCTACGCGGTGCTTGAGCTGGACGCGCGGTGCACCACGGCGGAGGTCGCACAGCAGTACCGCCGTCTCGCACTGCGCTACCACCCGGACCGCAATGCGGGCGCTACGGTGGTCGAGTTCCAGCGCCTCGAGGAGGCACACCGCGTTCTCTCCGACCCACAGCAGCGCCAGCTGTACGATGCGGTCGGCCGAGAAGGTTTGAAGCAGCTTGGTGGGTATGGGGGTGGCATGCTAGGGAGCCTATTGCTCGCCGTTGGTAACCTGGCTGTGGGCTGCGTCTTCCTGGGCTTCATGGCCGCTGCGCTCTTCGTTTCGCTGTTGCTCAGCTGTTTCAAAGTGGATGCCCCGGACGAGTGGCCTTCCTGGGGAGTGGTCCTCCTGCCGCTCTGGTTCCTCTTCCCGACCCTGCTGCTGTGCAGTCTCGTCGTGATGCTCACCAGCATACGACACGGTTTCTACATCCTTTTGCTACCCAGTCTGCGGCTGCTCTTTTGCGCCGTGGTCGCAGCTACGTCGGCCGCGGCACTCGATCAGCGCATCACCCCCATCGCTGCCTTCATACCGTGGCTGATCTGGTACGCGCTGGGTACCGCGAGTGATGTCGCGACGCTCGTGCCTACGGTGTACGTTCGCACGCGTAGGACGGGCTTTGAAGAGACGGCGTCCCCAGCGAATCACGCGGAGGGCCGTCAGGGCGGTTCGGTGCCATTCGAGGATCCTCTTCTTCACCCGGATGGGGTGCATCGCAGAGCAAAGCAGAGCAGTGATCCCTCTCAAAACACCGGTCTCGCGGATGCAGACTTCAACGAGGATTCCTCTCCCTCGTGTCCATGGAAGACGGCACGCTATTGGCAAGAGGTTGCCGAGGTGATCTTCGAAGCGGTGTGCGTGTACGTGTTCTTTGGCCTGGTATTACGTCGGGCCATACAGCAACAACAACGGCAGAGGAGCAAAGCGCAGAACCCTCCGCTTAGCTTCTGGGTGATCCTGTCACCGCTCATGGTCTACTTCGGTGTGTACCTGGTCACGAGCGTGGTAGAAAGTTTCTTCGCAAACATGCCGCCCTCCGAGGGGGACTGGGCATCGAACCAGGAGAGAGGGAACGCTGCACGGGGCGACAGTACAGAGGCTACTACCGCATCGACGCACCGGTCGGCCTCTTCCTCGCCGTCGCATCGCCGCAGCAGTGGTGAGCTGCTGGCCAACGTCGTCATTCGGGGGTTCCCTCCCGCTTGTGGGCTCTACATGACGTGCATGTGGGCGGCCAAGGAGGAATTCGAGTACAACGGGCGGAGCGGTGGCGCAGATCCTTCGGCGTTCCTCGCCTTCCTTCCTATCCTTGTGAACCTAGGAGCCTTCGCCGCTCTTGTTTGTTGCGGGGGATGTGTGATGATGTGCATTGGTGGGTCTTTGGCCTCAGCGGGCGAGGGGCAGGGGACACCAGTGGCGCGACCGCCAGCAGCACGTTCTGGAAGCAGCGGAACCGGTGCTACGGCGCGGGCGTCGGCAACGGCAGACAGCAACAGAGAGGGCGGCTATCGAAGTACCGCATCCACGGTGTTCCGTAGTGGTGGCAGTGCCGGAGCTACTGCAGCGAAGGATGTGCTGATCGAGCAGCTGGACTGAAGGAGGAGGGAAAAAAGAAGAGGGAAGAGGAGGAGGAAGTCGTCGCTCATTTTTCTGGTTGAAGATGGAGGATGGAAGCTGCACCCGCACACGCATCTCTTTCACTCCCTCTCTCTCTACATATATATGTATACATATATATATAGTAGTCCTTTCCCCTTTCCTTCTGCCTCATTTGCTGCACTCAGTATGAGGGCCTCTCTGTACCGCACGGTTGGGGGGAGCGGGGCACTTCTCTCAGGGTGTGGTCCTGTGGTGCGGCTCTTTTCAGTCCCGTCTCTCTCCCTCTCTCTATGGCTTTTGCTTTGAAGAAAATCATATGTGTGTGTGGGAGGTGGGGAAAGGAGGGGGTTGAACGACGGGATGCGCGAGGTGTCCCTTTCTTTCTTCTCCCCCCCTCCACCTTCTCTTCTCTACCCCTCCACGCATCCCGTCGGACGTACCTTAGTTGGGCCAGAAGAAAGAAAAGCGCTGCTGATGATCCCTTCCATATATATACCTATATCGATATATGCACGTCTTTGGCAGGTGCTTTGCGTCCCTGCACGGAGCGTCTCTCTCCTTAGGGAGGCAGGCAGGGGAGGGGAGAAGAATGCTTCTTTCTCAAGGCCACCTTCCCTGCCTGCTGTGGATTTTTTCTCGTCATTGGGCTCCTCTCTTTCTTCTCCTGGGGCGCGAGACAGAACGGGGAGAGGGGTCGTCCCAGGTTCCGTTCAGCTTACGACCTCTCTCTACCTCGTAGATTGTCTTCGCCACTGCATGGCGGTAGCTGACGGGGGCATCCTTTGTTCAACTCATTCTTACGCAGGCTCCTCCACCCTTTGGAAGCCGGTTCACGCGGGAGAGAAGTGGCGACGGGATCGTTCCGCTTCCAGCTGGGTGGGTCTATGCAGGGGCTTGACTATGACTATGCTGTCGGGAAGGGAAAGAGGGGGAAAGGAGGGCGACTGTCACGAAGGCAGCGCTGTGAAACCCTTGCGAAACGCCTCTCAGCCCCTCTCCCTTTCACCCTTTGCGATGTTGTCCGCAGTCGCTCCGACCCCCTTCTCGCCTCTTCACCTCCTTTTTTTCTCCTCACTTCGCCGTGCCTTCCGGTAACGACCCCTTTCGCTCCGGTTCTCGTTCTCCCCCTTCCCCTCCCCCCCCCTCCGCCCCCGATCACCACCGCATCACCCAGAACAGCCTCCACCCCATTGTATCTCACCTCTCTCCCCCTCATCCCTCCCACCCTCCCCCACACACGAACACAAACCTCAGAACACTCCCCCACCCCTTCTTCAGGCTATTCTCACTATGTCTGCTGCGGAGGCTCAGAACGCTGCGGCGATGGCGGACGAGGAGGTGCCGACGCTGGAGGCGGCCGAGGTCCCGCAGAGCGCCAAGCAGTCCAAGCGCTACGCCAAGGCCATGGCTAAGATGGGCCTCAAGCCGGAGCCCAACATCAACCGCATCAACATCCGCAAGATCGGGTCCCTCTCCTTCGCCATGGTGCAGCCTGAGGTGTACCGCTTCCCCGGCACCAACACCTTCGTCATCTTCGGCGAGGCGCAGCTGGAGGACATGAGCGCGTTGGCGCAGGAGGCCGCGGCTCGCGCTGCGGTGTCGGGTGCCTCGACGGGTGCCGCGGCGCCTGCGACGACTGCGGAGGCGGAGCCGGAGGACGACGGCGAGGAGGTGGACGCCGGCGACCTGGACGAGAAGGAGATCAACGTGGTGATGAGCCAGGCGAACGTGTCGCGCAACAAGGCCATCCGGGCACTGAAGAACAACAACGGCGACATCGTCAACACCATCATGGAGCTCACCATGTAATACGGAGGAAGAAGTGGGGAACCGGCGTGCCGGGTTTACGAGCGCATGTGTGTGTGTGCGCAATAGGACGCATACTTCTGAAGTAAAAGAGGTGAGATCACGACGGTGATTACCAGAATGCTTCCCCCCTTCGCGCGGGTACACACACGCCCCCACAAAGGGAAGAGGGGGGGCGTTGACCCTGTGCGTTAACGACGCGACAACGCGTCGTTCCGAAAGCATGCGAAGGGAAGACGGACTGATCTCGCTCCAAAGCGGGAGGAGGAAAGCGCTGCAGGGGTGGTGGCCCCCCCCCCCATCGCATCTCCGCTAGAAAGTGCATGAGGGAGAGGAGAGCGAGAGGGTGGCATTAGTTTTCTCCGTGGGCTTCACTTGTAACCATCGGGAGGGGTCGTGAGTCGCCTCGTCTTTCCACTTCGTCATTCTTATTTTCGCCTTCGCCTTTCGGCTTTCTCGACTCCTCACGAACTTTGGTGAGGGACAGGACGGGGGAGGGGCGTAGTGAGACATGCTCGAGCGCAACTCCACGTTTACCCCACGCTGCGTTCCTCCTCCTTTCCCTCCTCCCTTCGCTCTCTTTTTTTTTTACGTCCGTCGTTCCTCAAGGGCGGGGTAGGGCCACTCGATCCGTGGCACTCCCCCTTCGACTCTCTCTCTCTATCTCTCTAGATAGCTGCAGATATTGATACCCCCTTTCGACGGCATGTTGCCAAACACGCAAGAAAAAAGCGGGGGAGTGCGACAAAGACGGGTGACGTAAAACAAAAACAACACAAACACACACACATAAATTTTTTTTTAAGGGGAAGGGGAGGGCGGTCGAATGTCCCCCTCCCCCCCTTCCCTTTTTGTGTGCCTCTGAAGCGAGCAATCCTTAAAAGACGAACCATACACAAAACACCCAAACAGAAATCAGCGTCCCTGTCCTTCCCCCCCCCCCGCTCTCTCTTTCGTCGTTTCTCGCCGTGTGAGCTGCCTTCTCTCTCTCTCCCCCCCTCGCTTTTGCCCTCTTCTTTCCTCTGCCCCGTAATGGTTAGCAAGGAGGGGAAGTGCGGGGGGAGGGACAGAGAGCGAGGCCCGCACAAAAGAAGAAGGACACGACTGCCGTCTCACCTTTCCGGCCCCTTTCGACGGAGGATGATCGCGGTGGAAGGGGGAAGGGGGGAGGGGCCAAGGAAATGGAGAAGACGTTGACCACACACACAAAAAAAATGTTGAATGCATGGGTGAAACGCGGATGAACGGGGCGTCTGCTTATGAAGAGGGGGAAGGGAAGGGCAGCTTAACACACATCGTATTCCTGTCCGCGAAGGAAGAGAAGAGAGTACCTCCCCCTCCCTCCCTCTGCGGACTTTGTCGGCTCCCTTCACTCTTATGCTGGCACCGGATTGGGGGGGAGGAGGGGAGGCAAACTCGGGGAGGAGAGAGCGTGAGGGATCGCCCTCTTCTTCCTCTTTTTCATCCTCTACAGTATCCCTGAGAAGGCGTTACCTTCGTTTCTTGCGGTTGCCTTGACAAGACAACCTTTCTCTCTCTCCACTTCTTTCGGCTCTCCTCCGAATCTCCTCCCTCCCTTTCCCTCACTGGCCTTCGTTATTATTATTTCCGTCCTCCCTCACATCCCTCAGAACACTCCCCCACCCCTTCTTCAGGCTATTCTCACTATGTCTGCTGCGGAGGCTCAGAACGCTGCGGCGATGGCGGACGAGGAGGTGCCGACGCTGGAGGCGGCCGAGGTCCCGCAGAGCGCCAAGCAGTCCAAGCGCTACGCCAAGGCCATGGCTAAGATGGGCCTCAAGCCGGAGCCCAACATCAACCGCATCAACATCCGCAAGATCGGGTCCCTCTCCTTCGCCATGGTGCAGCCTGAGGTGTACCGCTTCCCCGGCACCAACACCTTCGTCATCTTCGGCGAGGCGCAGCTGGAGGACATGAGCGCGTTGGCGCAGGAGGCCGCGGCTCGCGCTGCGGTGTCGGGTGCCTCGACGGGTGCCGCGGCGCCTGCGACGACTGCGGAGGCGGAGCCGGAGGACGACGGCGAGGAGGTGGACGCCGGCGACCTGGACGAGAAGGAGATCAACGTGGTGATGAGCCAGGCGAACGTGTCGCGCAACAAGGCCATCCGGGCACTGAAGAACAACAACGGCGACATCGTCAACACCATCATGGAGCTCACCATGTAATACGGAGGAAGAAGTGGGGAACCGGCGTGCCGGGTTTACGAGCGCATGTGTGTGTCTGGGTGTGTCTGGGTGCACAATCCGATGCATGCGGTGAGAAAAGAAGGGCGTAAAGAAGAAGTGGAGGAAGGCGTGGGGCAACAGGGAAGCTGTGTCACCCCTGTACCCTCACCCGCTCACCTCTCTCTTCGTTTTCCCCTTTCCCCCTCCCCCCCCCCACTCCCTCGTGTCGTTCCGAAATTCAAATCTTTTGTCCTCTCTCGACACACACACACGAAAAAAAAAGAAGGAGGATGGGGAGAACGGAGCGCAGCTGCAACATCGACTGTGCCACCGGAGATGTTCTCGTTTTTGCTTTCTGGTTTTATTTTCTTCTTCTTTCGCTCTTCCTACTTCCGATAAGATTTTCCGTTCCCGATATGCCCCTCTCCTCTGGCCTTTTATGAGAAAAGGGGGGGGAGGAGGAAATAGGAGGGAGGGGAAAAGGTCGATCTTCCTCTTGTGTGGCACCTCCCTCCACCACCCACCCTCTCCTCTCCCTCCTCTACCTCAACGGGCGGACGTGCACCACGTCTCGCTTTTTATTGTGGGTGGAGGGGCTGCACGGTGCCGGTGCCCCACCCCCCGTACAGACACATCACCACAGAAAGAGGGGCAGAAGGATGGATGAGGGACACGCCGCTGGTGAAGGATGACGCTCCCAACTACAAAAAAGATGGCTACACCATTTTCTTGTGTGTCTGCTGGGAAGCGGCTGGGGCTGCTGCATTTCTCCACTGGTGTGGCCCACTGGAGCACTCTCCCTCTCTCTCGGACACCTCTCTTCTCCTCCTACAACGATCCGCACCTTCTTTCCCCCCGTTTAACCTCTCCGCTTCTCTATACTTCCGTTGCATCTTGCGTTCTCTCTCCCCTCTTTTTTCTTTACGCACCGCAAAGATCGGTCATCTAGGGATATCTTCCACTGCTGTTCTGTGGAGCTCTCACACG